>CM062815.1:715349194-715633969 GCA_031772625.1 Pinus tabuliformis
AACTACCCTATCGTACGGGTGAGTTAATTCCCCGAGTGCTGTTCTCGGTGGTACTGTAGCCGCAAGACGACCGACAGTTTATCTATGGCGAGGTTTCAAGGGAGCCTAGGGGGCTTCCGATATACCCAGAGGGTACGTGGAAGACAATCCATGCACGGTTCTGTCTAATGCGCTACTACTCGAAGGGGTACCCACAGGGGTTACAAGGGAGTCCAACATACGTGACCATCTCTTGTATTTCCTGCCTGCATGCCTCCCCAAATCCGCAGGTTTATGTGCTCAACGATAGATCCCGTGGTTTAAAGACGTCGGAACACGTCTCTAGCCAAAAAAAAAAATTGCTAAGAAATGGAGATCCACGGCCCTGGAAAGTGCTCTGATACCACTTGTTATGCTCTTAACCTGCAAAATGATACCCAAATACAGAATATGCGAAGAAAAGATACCCAGAACACAGAATAGCAATGATTTAATTATTCAGAGAGTAATGTTCACTTGCCTCTTCGAGGGGGCAACCTCCAATAGAGCAGAGCTCGACTACAAAATAAGACACGATGCTCCTCGCAGGGAGTCTCTATCCTTTATATATGACTCATACATGCAATACCACGGGCCAATACCGTGGGTTTTATTAATACATCTATCTAATACTACGGACCCATTTGCAACTAACTGTGGTTCCATCATTAATTGTGGATTAACCACTTACAATTATTTAATATGGGCTTTATTGACTCTTGACTATGACGTGATCCCATTACATAAATAAGGGGGTTAGGGTGGGACCCTAACACAATCAATGAAACAAGAAGTATTTGAAATAGGAGGTTTTAAATAGACATATAAAAAATGAAAATGAAGCATTAAAGGAGCAAAGTAGATTGGACAAGATCATTCATGACAACACTATGTTACATCTGGGACTGTGGCAGAAAAAGAACAAGAAATTAAAGAAAAAGTGCAGGAAGTTGAGTAGGGAATTGATCAGTTTCAAATTCAGATGCTTGATGACGAAGCCCAGGATGGTAGTAGTACCTAGGAAGAGGAGAAGAGGACTGGATGTACTGGCAAAAGCTTCAGAGCACATGGACTAAAGGGAGGATGATCAAAATTTGGTTGCATGGGGACATGCAACACCTTCACAGTGGGGGTATGTTGAGCCCCAAACTTGCATCTTTCCTATACACCTTTCTAGACTTTTTTCCATTTACCTGGACCTCCTAAGCTATCAACATCATTGCATATTAGTTTAAAAGAGCATATAAAGTGGTTTCCTAACTATGTTTTGTGTCTGCTGTTTGAATTAGATTTTTGCTCATTGAACTACAGAATCTTGCCACTTTCCGCAGCCAGTTCAACTTTCTGTAGCCTTTTTGTTAAAGTCTATATTGCAGGTGTCTTCAGGCAAATCGAGCCACATGGGCAAGTTGGAAATGACGTGGACATGGACCGAGTCCTATTGGCTCAGTCGAATTCACCAAAGAAGGTCGTGGTCAAAGGTAGTCAAGCGGTGGTCAACATAAGAGTCCTACGGTGACAGAACTCCGTTTTTCACCACGTGAAGACTTGCATGGTCGTTCCTAAATCTCAGGGGACATATCAACACCTGTGGACTACTCCATAAGGCGAATCCAACAACCACCCTCATAGATTTAATCTTCACGGCAGCCATGATGCTAGATCCCTGGACGTGGTTGCTCACGTGTCTTTTATCTGCGCAGTTTTTAGGAAATTAGTTATGTATTTTTTTGTTATAAATAATGCGTTCCATACGCATGATAGTTAGCCTTTGTAATGTAATTTTGACTGTTAACGAGCCCACTGTGCTGTGACATTATTTCTATGTTATGACTGCATTTTGAATACATGAGAAGACTCTGTTTATAAGCTCAATTCGTGGTTAATAGTTGATTACCTGAGGTTGTGCAGAGGGCCCGTGTACACACCGAGGTTTTGTTTATTGTTGTATAGTTTCATGCTTTATTTCCTTACGTTCCTGATGCCATAATTATTCACTTGTATATATTGCATTTCTTATGGTATTAACGTGTTATTTCTGTCCATAATTTTACATGCTTTTATACTGTTGTTAACTTATCAGTGTCTTTGTTCCAGATTACAGTAGGCAGCCCGAGCATTTGCACATAGTTTTACAATAACTAATGAATTGGAATCCTTCTTGTCCTTCTGCTGATTTAATTTTCTTAGTTTTAATTCTAGCACTGTTTTATTTATTTCAATTTTGTCCAATTGCTTTACTAGTTAGATTAGATATTAAATTACTCATGTCATTATCAGTTACCTCCGAAAGCCATAGCGAGACTAATGGTGAGGGATTGAAGTATGAGTGTGTAGTTTGATATTAGTTTATTTTTCTACAAGTTAGTTATTGAATTGCTCATGTCATTTTCAGTTACCTCCGAAAGCCATAGTGAGACTAATGGTGAGGGATTGAAGTATGAGTGTGTAGTTTGATATTAGTTTATTTTTCGACAAGTTAGTTATTGAATTGCTCATGTCATTTTCAGTTACCTCCGAAAACCATAGCGAGACTAATGGTGAGGGATTGAAGTATGAGTGTGTAGTTTGATATTAGTTTATTTTTCTGCAAGTTAGTTATTGAAATGCTCATGTCATTTTCAGTTACCTCCGAAAGCCATAACGAGACTAATGGTGAGGGATTGAAGTATGAGTGTGTAGTTTGATATTAGTTTATTTTTCTGCAAATTAGATATCAGATTTCTTAAGTTGTTTATGATTACCTCCGAAAGCCATAACGAGACTAATGGTGAGGGGTCAGAATATGAGTTGATGTAATTTGATTTTAGCCTTACTTTGCTTGCAATTTTTGGATTTCTTTGAGTACAGTTTCTTTTGTATTTAGACAGTAGCAAGGATAATGGGTTTCATGATCAATAGTTCACTGTTTGTTTAATTAGAATAGTGGCACATTTTCATTTTGTTTTAGGAATTAATTTCATCATTGCATGTTTTAAAATCTTTTTGAAAAGTTTGAAGTTTTGGAAATCATTTTAAAGGACATCATAGCCTTGAACATTTATATCCATACTTGTCTTTTAGAATTTCCATCTCACATTAGGAAATCAATAGAGATAAACCCAAAACGAAATAAAAATCAAAAAACGACAAAAAGTAAGAAATAGGTTATCTTGCACATATAGTGCGCCACACTTCGACAGTTTACGACTCCCAGATTGACAATTAATATAGCAATTTAGAACACTCTAAATTGACCAAACAATTCCTTGAGAATCAATCTAGGCCCTCCATTGAAAAAAAAGTCAACAAACTTCCTTCCATCTAAAGTTCATATATATACTCCTATCGACGAAAAATTAAAGATGCAACGTTGGAGAGCCATGGGCCGCAACACCACCAAAATTGTTTAAAACATTGGAGAGCCATGGGATGCAACACTGCCAAAATTGTTTAAAACATTAAATTAATGGCGATAACACAATTCTTGGAAATTAATGGCAATAACATAGTTTTTGGAAACATTCAATAAATTAAATTAAGATGTAATGAGTTATTAATTAAATTAAAATGTAATAAGTTAATATTTAAATTAAGGTATAATAATATATTAAATACTTTGTAATTGTGTCAAAAGAATGAGATGCATTCTAAACAGTATGAGACATCTCAACATGTATGCATTACACATGAAAGCATATCAACATATTGTTGAGACATCTTGGCATGTGTCCATTACATATGCAAGCATATCAACCCAACTACCATGCAACTCAATATTGCTTCGCAAGCTGCTCAATATTGTTTGGCAGCCCTATGACCTACTGAGACGGAACCATCGTTCCTACAACACCAGACAAACTGGAGACACACAGATAAGAGAGACTTACTATGACACACATAGATCTAAAAGTAGGGTCTAACCAAGTTATCAAGTAACATACTGGAGACACACAGATAAGAGAGACTTATTGTGACACACATAGATCTAAAAGTAGGGGCTAACCAAGTTATCAAGTCACAAACTGGAGACACACAGATAAGAGAGACTTACTATGACACACATAGATCTAAAAGTAGGGGCTAACCAAGTTATCAAGTGACAAACTGGAGACACACAGATAAGAGAGACTTACTATGACACACATAGATTTAAAAGTAGGGGCTAACCAAGTTATCAAGTTAATAAACTCGATCAACGACATCTCAATCCCCAAATGGCTTAGGATCTCATGTCGAAGAGGATCTCATTAGAATTAGAATAATATCAAATCCATAGGAAATTGGTGGGATGGGAGCCACATGGCAAGAATCTAATTTTTAGAATTTATTAAAAGTAATGGACTATTTTGTTAAATAAATTTTTCTTATATATAAATTAATGTTATAAATAATAATGATGAATTTATCACGGAGGAACTTATTAGAATTGGAATATCTCAAATCCCTAGGAAATTGGTGGGCGGGAGCCACGTGGCACGAATATAATTTTTTAAATTTATTAAAAGTCAATGCAACCTAACAAACTCTTTAATACACTACAACTGTTGTTGATAATTCTTAAGACTAAGCATATGCTCAGCATATTCCCTTGAGAATCAATCTAGGCCCTCAATTAAAAAAGAGTCAATAGATCCTCATCCACCTTAAGTTGAAATAAGAAGCCTTCAGGAAAATATTCATAATATACACAAATCATAGATATATTATTTCTAATTTTTTCTTTTAATTAAATTGATTGATTGAAAAAAATGGCATATGAATGAATGTCATATGAGGTGAGTGATGGTTTTTGGGCAAGTGGTATTGATAAGGCATGGTATTGTAACAAAACATATTTACAAATTAAGAAGATCTCTATAGTAAAGTGGGGTAAATCTAGTGGTTAAGAATGTTGTTCCATGTTTTTTTAATGGATATACATTTACTTATATATTAAACAATTTTATAATCAATAATATTTTAAGATAAAGCTATAATTTAGTTAGGTCATAAGATTTTTTTAATTCTAACTAAGTGAGATGTATTATCCTTATTATGCATTTTGGCCTTTACGAAACATTTAATTTATATGGTTGCACCACTAACTATTAATATTGTATAGTTGGTAAAAGGTAATATGTGTGTGTGTTCATGACAATGATGATTAATGTCCACTAAGACCAATATGGTCTATAAGGCCTTAAAAGAGTGAGAGATTAGTTGAGATTCTTTAATATTTTATATCTATAATCGAAATGAAGAGAGAGAAGCATTCCTAAATCACCATAGTTTTTTTAACTCAACAATTCAAGAAGGTTGGTAGAGTGACAAATTTTTTTAAAAATTAGAATAGATGTAAGAGCGGGATAATACAAGAGAATGTTGCCCATTATAAATGTGATAGTTTCTAAATATAAAAACTATATTACATGATTACACACTATCAATAATAATTAAAATTACAAATAACATAGGAGAAGCATATCAATCTTATAATGTTGTTACTACATCCATCCATCCATAACATGTCGAACCTTATGAAAGCTTAATTTTTTAGAATTTAACTTATTTCAAATTTTCCTTGTCTTTAAAATAATTATTCTAAAATTTAGAAACTTGAAAATATAATTCCTACTTGTTTCAGTTTGGATTCATTCTATGTAAAGGAGTTTGTTCCTATTCTCTAGGAGTTGCTTAGATTAGTTGATTCCTAGATAAGTGTGTGCTTGAGATATTCTCTCAACCAATTGATAGTGTGTCCAAGATATTTTCCCTATCTTGAGACACCAGTTCATGTATATATGTAATATTATTCGATCAATATAAATCAGAGTGCATTATTCAATTTCAAGTTGGTATCATAACGTGTATGGGTCTGACTCCCTCACTAAAGGGCCCAAGTAAATCTTGCGAAGAATAAAGGTATTTGTTAAATTTTGGTGGATTGTTGATCAGGTGCTCAAAAATTTGCTCAAAATTCAAAGTTGTCGGATCAGTGTGGAACCTAAACAACCGCATAGTGCTGGTCATTCTGAATATGATACAACTTGTTTCACACGAAACAGACTCAGTATGCTCCCAGAAACATGTTCTATTCGTTTTCCAAAACATGCGAATTTGGAAAAATTGTGACATCCCAGTCAGTGGTTCATACTGCTGACGTGGTAGGTTGATGTGGCAGGCTAACGTGGTAGGTGATGTGGCAGTTGACTGTGTTTTCTTCGACCAATCAGGTGGTGCCAAGTGTCAGGATGTTGTTTGGTTCGTTGGCACTGATGTGTTAGTTCTTGGTTGGTGGCCAACTAGAGGCTGCCACGTGGGCCAACTAGAAGCCACCACATGGCAGCATGGAGGCCACCAATTTTTTTAGGAAATCGGCATAACACTCCACCAGAATCGAACCAAAGACCTCTGCTATATCAATCATGGCATATACCAACACACCATCATATGACTTATTAAAACTATTACAAAAAAACCATGTATAACGTTTAAGGCGCAGGTAACGAGGAGTGGGGACCATGGTTAACCCCCGACTCCAGTCCAAAGACCATGGTTAGGGGCTAACCATGACCCCAAACATTTGTGTTAACATCTCCACACCCACACCATGTGACAAACCTACATAACCGCGACATGAACTGCAATTGCCTTACCGCTTGCTAAGACCGCGCCCAAACACCACCACTTGACCTCTGCCATGTGAACACCATATATAATCCGCGAATTCGAAACCACCAGTCTCATAACCGGTAGCCCCGTTAGTGTTAATCGCCACCTCCCACCGCGCCATGTGACCGCCGATACCTAAACCATCAGGGAAGACCGCAAGCGGAGGAAGTGGGGGCACAACTGGCGGGGGCGAATGGTTAGCCTTGGCCCTTGGGCACGTGGCCCCCTACATGAATACGATTTTTGGAAATAAGGCGTTAGAGGGATTTTAAGCACCCCGAAAAATTCGCCCGGATATTGGGCAATTTGGTGCTCGGTTAGCGGAATTGGAGGCAAAATTGTGGGTTAGGTGCTAGATTTTGGGGAATTTGTAGAGCGAATAACAACCAAGCTAGGGGAACTCATAACCAGTGGATTTTTTTACCAATTTGGGAGCAAGAAGAGGCTAGAAAATCATTTTTAGGCATTATGGAGCCATTGGAGCAAGTTTCAGAGCTATTTGAGCATTTTAAATGCATGTAATCACACTTTTGAGCATAATTGAAGAGGACAATGCCATTGGAAGTTAGACCAAGGAGACATAGCCTAGGCGAGGTGAACTAGGCTTCATCATGTTCTATTGTGATACTATTTTGGTGATGTTCATGTATTTTATATGCTGTTGTTCAATGTTTTAATTATGTTAATTTTCTCATAAAATTTACATAAAAACACATAAAAAATCATGGTTACTTTCAATTTATCTCATTATCCTGAAGAACTTGTTTATATTCTGAATTAGAATTTAGTACAAAAACACCAATTTTCCCATTCAGATCAAGTTTGGTATCAAAGATCTTGGTTTTCTTTGTGTAAGTAGGATTTAACTATTTGCAAGTGAATGTGATGCTTACAAGGTTGAAGCTCAAGAGAGGAGAAGGAAAGGGAGTTGAAGGTCTTGAAGTTGGGACAAAGGTAAGGAGAGGAATATTGTCACATTCTCCACCACTAGTTCTACCTCAAATTGTAGTTGAAGCTTCAGCAAGCATGTCACATGAAGGAGAGCCTACAAATATGTCAGAGGATGAGAGGGTTTTTAGGAAGCCTTTCTTTGACATGACAGAGATGGTGAAAGTCCCCTATGAAGAGAGGAATACAAGACTGCAGGGTGAAAGCTCCAAGCCTCCAAAAGGAGAAGGTTCTTCAAGAGGAGGAGGTAATGGAAATGGAGGTAAACCTCCACCATCTCCACCATCATCTTCATCTTCATCTTCACAATCATCTTCATCCTCTTCCAATAATACAACCCTTACTCATACTCATCAGCATACCTCAAAAGAAATTGGTAAAGCACCCTTGTTAAAAGTTGATGTTAAATTTAAGTTGCTTAGGTATAATGGTGAAGTGAATGCAAAGAAGCTTAACAATTGGGTGCGTCAGTTGGAGGTCTATTGCATAATTCAAAATCTTCAAGATGATGACACAAATTCAACTAGCTTCCTTGAGATTGGAGGGTGCAACAATAATATGGTGGGAAGCCAAGACACAAGAAGAGATAAAAAAACATGGTAAGATCTCAATTTCTTGGTTTTATTTCATTGTTGCAATTAAAAGATAGTTTTACCCTCTAGCATATATGCAGAAAGCCATCATGAATTGGAAGAACTTTAGACAACTTAAAGGTCAAAATGTGCAAGATTACACCCAATAATGTAGAATAAGGTCTATAATGTTAGGTGTAGATTTTCAATCACAATACATGTTTATGAAGTATATAGGGTGTTTACACAGTTACCTTAGGCATATGATCCTTATGTTTAATCCCAATAGTCTAGATGAGGTTTGTGTGCAAGCCACTCATCTAGAATCAAGAGGGAAAAACATTCTAGAAGAGGGTAGCAAAAAGCCATTTAAGGGTAAAGAAAAAGAAAATGGTTTCAAAGGGAAAGGAAAGAAAAATGCAAGCATTAAGAAAGTAGGAGAGAAAATAACATGAAAACATTGTGCTAAAGAGGGACGATGAATACCATTGTTGGAAGCTTCATCCAGAGATGATGCCTAAGAAACTAAACAACAAATGAAAAGAAAAGACAACTGCAATCATTCAAGAGGATTTTGGATCCGATTCGGGTGATGAAACTAAAATTACAACTATGGATATAAAAGGAAAAGAATCCATTGGTAGCACTAGTATATCAAATTATCACACTAGCACTCCAAATGAAGAAACAAGGATTGAATTATTTCATGTGAGGGTTATTGCAAAACATTCAAAAATCGACACACTATCAGATAATGGGTATCAAGCCAACTTGATATTTGAACACTTAGTCAAGAAAATTAATCTTGAAACCATTCCACATCCCAAGCCATATCCATTGGGTTGGATATGAAAGGACACAAACTTACAGGTTACAAGGAAATGTATTCTTCATTTTGCAATCACAACAAACTTCACTGACGAAGTTGAATTAGATGTTGTACCACTTGATATTTCAGGAATTGTTTTGGGTAGTCCTTACCTCTATGATAGAAAAGCAATATTCTATTGCCATGAAAACAAGTACCACTTGTTCAAAGATGGTGTGGATTATATTGTGAGAGCTCATTGCAAGAAACTAAATATTTCTTTAATTAATGTAGGGAAAATGAAAAGATTGGTGAATTCAAGCAAGAATTTAGTGCTTCTTATGATCAAACCAAAGAATGATGTTGATTACGAAGCGTTTTAAGGTTGAGATACAAAATTGAAATCTGATTGTGCTGATGTAGTTAACCAATATGATGAGATGTTTCAGGAACCAAAGGGATTACCTCCGAAGAGGGGAATCCAACATGAAATACCATTGCATCAATATTGTCATATTTCTAACATTGGAAGATTACTTTCGTGCGTATGATGAATGATGTATTGGAGCCATTTCTAGAGGAGATAGTCTATTTAGATGACATCTTAGTTTTCAGAAAATCTCTTGATGAACATGTCATGCATGTGAGAAAAGTACTTGATGTCTTGAAGAAAGTACAATTGTTTTTGAAGATGTCAAAGTGTGAATTCCGTAAAACTTCTTTGATGTTCTTGAGGCATATTGTTGGAGGAGGTGAGTTGAAGATAGACCCCTCCAAGGTTGATGTCATGATGAATTGGCCAACGCCCAAGAGAGTCAGTAGAGTAAGAATTTTTTCGGGAGTAGCTCAATATTGGAGAAATTTTATTGCTAACTTTTCTTCTATCGCAACTCATTTGCATGCTTTGACTAGTGTGGAAAAGGTCTTCGAGTGGCGAGGCAAGCAACAAAAGGCATTTTATGTATTGAAAGAAAATATTGGTTCAACTCATGTACTTGCAAGCAACTATGACATGGGCACAATCCTCATTCAATATGGTAAGCCCATTTCAAGTCATTCAGAAATTTTCAATGGTGTAGCGACAAAGTTGCAACAATCAAGGCACTTTTGACGGATGGGATCCTTACAAAAATTCCACTTGGTCAGCAGGTATAAGAAAGGTATATATAACAAGCTTGATGATATTCTTTCTAGGCCTATTGTTAGTGAAACTACTTTACTCAAGCATAATTTTGTTTTGCATGAAAGTTATGATCAACAATAGGCATACTTTCAAAATGTACATTTAAGTTTGAGTCAAGAGAACCAAGTAGGGGAATTTGATTACCATTTGCGTCATAATTTATAGTACCATCTTGGTAAGAAGGATGTTGTTATTGATGGCGACATGGACAAAGCCAAGAAGTTCATTGAACGATTGCAAATGGTCCTTCAAATAGTTCAAGATCAACTTGAAAAGAGCCAAGGCAAGTACAAAACAAGGTACGACAAGAATCATGTGGATCACAAGTTCCAAGTCGGTGACGAAGTTTGGCTTCACATTAGCAAAGAAATACTTCAAGGGGAAGAATACCTTGTTGAGCTTCAACAAGAAACTATTCTTGACAGAAGAACAAGGACTTCAAAACAAGGTAGTGTAGACTACCTTTGTGTGGGGCTCAAAGGAACAAATCCTTCTAAGCCAAATGGATCGAGATTGGAAAGGTGAGGGAACTGTACCCTCACCTGTTGAACAATTGAAAGTGATATTTTGGGGTCCAAAAGCTTCCAGTGGGGAGGAGGGATCATGTGCTCAAAATTCAAAGTTGTTGGACCAGTGTGGAACCTAAATGAATGCATAGTGCTCGTTGTTCTGAATCCGGCACAACTCATTTCACGCGAAATAGACTCCGTATGCTCCCAGAAACATGTTCTGTTCATTTTCCCAAATAAGAAAATTTGGCAAAATTGTGACAACCTAGTCGACAATCCGTATTGCTAACGTGGAAGGTTGATGTAAAATCTGACTATGTTTTCTTCAACCAATCAGGTGGCACCAAGTGTCAGGGAGTTGTTTGGTTCATTGGCACTGATGTGTTAGTTTATGGTTGGTGAGTTGGTGGCCAACCATAGGCTGCCACATGGCCCAATTAGAGTCTGGCACATGGCAAGATGGGGACCACCAAAATTTTTGGAAAATTGGCATAACAGTCCACCAGAATTTAACCAAAGACCTCCACTATATCAATTGTGGCATATACCAACACACCACCATATGACTTGTTAAAACTATTGCAAAAAAACCATGTATAACGTTTAAGGCACAGAGTAATGGGGAGTGGGGACCATGGTTAACCCCTGATCCCAGTCCATAGACCATGGTTAGGGGCTAGCCACAACCCCAAACATTTGTGTTAACACGCCACACCCTCGCCATGTGACAAGCCTACATAATCGCGACATTAACCGCAATTGCCTTACCGCTTGCCAAGATTGTGCCCAAACACTGCCACTTGACCTCTGCCATGTGAACACCATATATACTCTGTGACTTCGAAACCACCGGTCTCATAACCGTTAGCCCTGTTAGCGTTAACTGACACCTCCCACCGCACTATGTGACCGCCGATACCTAAAATGCTAGGGAAGACCACCAGCGAAGGAAGTGGGGGCTCGACTGGCAGGGGCAAATAGTTAGCCTTGGCCCCCTACGTGACCACGATTTTTGAAAATAAGGCCTTAGAGGGATTTTAAGTGCCCTGACAAATCCGCCAGGATATTGGGAAATTTGGCACTCGTATAGCGGAATTGGAGGTGAAATTGTGGGTTAGGTGCCAGATTTTGGGGAATTTGTAGAGCGAATAGCAGCCAAGCTAGTGGAACTCACAACCAAAGGAGTTTTTTACCAATTTGGGAGAAAGAAGAGGCTAGACAAGCATTTTTTGGCATTCTAGAGCCATTGGAGCAGGTTTCAAAGCTGTTTAAGCATTGTAAATGTATGTAATGACACTTTTGAGCATAATTGAAGAGGGTCAAACCATTGGAAGCTGGACCAAGGAGAGGTAGCCCAGGCGGGGTGAACTCCTTCATCATGTGGTGTTGTGATATTGTTTTGGTGATGTTCATGTCTGTTATATGTTGATGTTCAGTGCTTTACTTATGTTAATTTTCTCATGAAATTTACATAAAAACTCATGGTTAACTTTCAATTTACCTCATAATCCTCAAGCACTTGTTTATATTCTAAATTGGAATTTAGTACAACAAACACTAATTTTCCCATTTAGATCAATTGTTGGAGCTGTGAGTTGTTGTGAGTCTACTCAGTGTGAGCCTAGGGGAATGTGAGCCGAGAGTGACTATTGAGCCAGTAGAATCTTTGCCTAGCGTGGAAGAGCATGTCATGTAGCTAACAATGTGTTGTGTAGCTGGTGGAAAGTGAATTGTGCACTGGAAGAGAAAATTGTGGTTATGTGGCTTTGAAGAGGCATGAAGCCTGTGCATATATTGTGTAGAGCTAAGTGATCGTTGTTGCGTGGAAATTTGCAGCTTGACTTGGTGATGAACGACTATTTTTGGGCTGAAGAAAGTGTCGTGTTGAGCATTGTAGTGTGGACTGAATTTTATGAAGGAGATCGATCATTCCATAAGACTTCCCACGAATTCCTTTTGTTTTATATTCTCGAGCAGGTTCAAAATCTATTTCAGTTGCTTTGCTAGTTTTAATTTAAATGTGGATTGGCTTGGACTGTTAAAGATGGCATCAAAGGACTTTGAAATATCCCAACCATTTGGTGCAAGTTTAATGCTACCACTTGCATAAGGGGTCCATTGACGGAGAGGCAGGGACCCACTGGAAGGGATCTTCTAAATCATTGAGCCACTGATCTATTGTGAAGTTGTTGTTCTATTATGAATTTCAGCACGTGGTTGATGAACTTCAAACGTGCTTGCATGCTTGAGGAGGACCTGTGGTGTTTTGTTGGACCTGCGAAGCTTGTGGCTAAAATGTTGACAATTTCGCTCTCAGTAGCTTATGGTTTCGGTGTTGCAGGGTCAACCGTGGTACGTTGTTGAAGAGCAGAGACAATGTGATTGTGAAGAGCCAAGACCTGTTGGAGATTTTGACCTCGAGGGCTTTTCCAAATCATTAAGCCACTTCTTTACTATGAAGTTGTTGTTCTATTGTGAATTTCAACATGTGGTCGATGAACGTCGAATGTGCTTGCGTTCTTGAGGAGGACCTATGGTGTGGTGTTGGACCTACGAAGCTTGTGGCAGAATGCTTGACAGTTTCACTTTGAGCAACTTATGATTTCAATGTTGTAGGGTTTACCGTGGTACGTTGTGTAAGAGTCGAGACAGTGCGAGTGTGAAGAGTCGAGACCTGTTGAAGATTATGACCGTGAGAGCCGAGTCTTCTCTACATGAGAGAGTCTCTTCATTGTGATCACTGTTGGAGGTGTGGAGTGTTGTTTTTATCACTATGTCCTGTGTAAAGCATTAAGCCTACAACCTATTATTTGTTGTGCGTTGAGGTCTATTCAAAGACTCTATGGTTATAACCAATGTTTGTATTGTGTAATGGATGTGATCTCCAACAATCTGACGAAGGGAGGCACTATAAAGAGAATCACTAGTGAATTCTCTTGCTAGAGGTGAGCATGTTGTGTGTCAATGGTGACCCAATGAGAAAAAGGGAGGTGTTGTAACGTATTGGGGCTTGTCGTCTATGAAAAAAGGTTGTAACTGCATGTGAATACTAGAGGACCAGTGGTGTTTTTTGTTTACTCGAAAGTGAAGCTGCATGGAACTGGAACTTGAGTTGTTGGGATTGGCATGCATAATGCCACTTTCAAATCTGGCCTAGCTTTAATGTTTTTTTTTCGGTGCTCTGCAACTGTTATTGGATCCGATCCAGCGTAATCTCTTTGTGTGTGTTAAGTTCTGCCGACTAGGAATTCATTGATTGGAAATGCGTGATAGAAAGGCACAAAGGTTGCAAGACCATGAATAGAGGTGTAACTGTATGGAGAGTCGAGTAAGTAGTATCGTGTACACTGTCAATCGATCGTTGAAGAACCAAGCTTGAAAGCTGGTCTCGAGCTTGGAGAAGTTGACTATCAACGAAATTGTTGGGAGTGATTGCTGTGTTGTTCAGGGATCACTTGGAATTTAAGGATTGTTGTGCTCGTTCAAGCACTATTTGGTGTCACAACTGTTTCGTTTTGTAGATGCGCAACAGAAGTATGGATCACATCGAAATACATTATATTTGGTGGGTTGTCGACCTGTGAATGATGTCTATAGTGAACATTGGTTGCTCAGTTGGGAGCGTAGCATATATATGGTGTGTATTGTTTGGTTTAAATGTCTAAGTACTGCTGCATGGTATTTTTCATCTTCCTTGAACTCTGTACCTTCGATGATGTAATTGGCATAAATTGTGTGGAGAAGGGCCGAAAAAACCATGGAAAAATTGTAATGGTGGATTCCTAAATAGTAAATTCTATGTTGATGAGATCGTTTAGTGAGTAGTAAGTGTTGGTGGTATCTGTGGCAGTTATGGTGTACTTCCAGATTATGCATTTGAACGGCAAATGGATATTGGGCACAGAGATAGGTATTATTCTGAAGGAGGAATGCAATTTTATCTTTAAACCTCATGGACTCATTATTCTCGAAATAAATTTGAAATTTTACCCACAGAAAGTTGATGATAATGTCTAATGTTCCAGACCCGGGCTAGATATTCCGAAAGGAGGCCCAACCTTAGGTTCAGACCAAACCTCTCATAATGTTCAATGTTCAATGTGCTACCGCTTTAAGTTTTAGCAGATCTGGGGAAGTGAGTTGACTAGCTCGTGCCCCATGCCTAGTGTAAGGACTTGTTGTCCGTGCGATGGGCAAGGGCGACTCCACCGAGCGAAGGATGGACGAGCTGCGGCTGAAAACAAATGAGACATGATGGATGAGCGCGTGTGGACGAAGTTTTTTGTCGTATGTTTATATGCGAGCGAGCTGGGCGCTCGACCCGTGGGCCGACGAGTTGAAGATGTGCGATGGACGAGCGGAGGGGGCGGTCCCACGAGTTGGGTGGGTCAACCCACCTCCTGGGTGAGCATTGCGGAGATGAACGAGTTTGCTGGAAACTTAACCAAAGGTCGGCCGGGTGGCTGACCCACCCACCAAATCGTATATATATGCGGGCAAGTGGGTGGACAAAGACATCATTCAAACGGTGATCATTCGTACCTACAAACATAGAGCCAAGTGAAGTTTGATGGAAGTGCGAAGTGTGTGGGAGGGCAGAACCGCAGGTGCAAGTGATGTGCCTGCACGACGAGCAATTCGACAAGCTGTAGCACGGGAAGGCATTTGGGCGAGTTCGGCGAGTCGGGCAGGGCTGCACGATGGGTGCGCCCGCCGATGAGTTGGGTGAACGGGTGACCTGGGTGGGCACCCGCTGAACGACCAACTGAAGTGCTGAAATGGGCGACCGAGTTGGGCGCGTTGTGCATGGAGGTGAGTCGGGTGACACGAAGGTTGTGTGGACGGGCGGCCGGGTGAGGGCGCACCGTGCATGGCGGTCGGGCAGAACGGTGACTCGTGCGGAAGGGTGACCTGAGTAGGGCGCGCAGTGCACAACGAAACGGAGAAGTGTTAAAACGAAGTTTGGTGTGCCGATTTGGTGAAACGGAGGTGTGACTCGTGGATAGGGCGCCCGATTGTGGCGACACGGTTACGATGAGGTGCGCCCAAGTTGGGAAAATGACATGATCATGCGACGAGGTGAACGAAGGGTTGGTGAGTCGTGCAGCGACCATGTCGAGGCGTCGACAAGCTGGGCAACCGAGTTTGTCGAAAGTTGAAAATTGGCTAAGTGTAAATTTGGGTTTTCCCAAGATTTAACTTGTACTTATAAAAGAAGATTATATATATTGATTTGGGGAGACTCATATTGCAGGGAGTTGCCCCTTCCTTTATACTGTTGTGCATTTCTCTTGTATAATGCTGTTGATGATGATTATGTATGGGTTTTCATCTGTATAAAGGATAAATATAATACTTGGTAATGAAAAATAAACTAAGTATGAATGTTAGGCGTAGTCTACAATCGTAAGTATTGGTGAAAATAAAACGGTTGGTAGTGCCGCACCTCGCTATAGTGCGGTTGGAAGATTACCACCAGTGTAGGGGCGTGACAAGTGGTATCAGAACTGGTCCAAGTTTTGCAGGAAACTTGGTGAGCTGAATCAAGGAGCTGATTCTACGAAGACCGAAGACTTGGAAGGAAGTTCAAGTTTTGCAGGTGAATGGTGAAACAGGTTTAGTAGAGGTGAAGCTTAGTGCTTGGGCCAAGTTGAACGACAAGACATGGCAGGTTTGGAAGAATGCGAAGGGAAGCTCTTGCTTACCTTATATAGGTTGAAACGGATGAAAGAAGAGAATCCACAAATTCGAGATAAACCTGAAGTCTTGGAAAGGAATGTTGAAGACGAACTTCTTCAACTTGGTTGGACAATGGAGCAGGGTGAAGTTGCAGATTGTGCCGACAAGGAAGAGGAAGTCGTGATGATTAAGGATGTTGCAAATGTGACAAAAATGGAGGATGAACTTGAGATTGATCAAGTTGGACCAGGATCATGCAGTTTGCAGACATGGATGGATGAGGATACTCACATGGAGGAGCCTCGTGATGATGATGTAAGTATTATTGATACTTGTGTTTCACTTGACTATTTGGTAGATGAACCGTATGCAGGGAAGACAAAATTCAGTTTGCCGATGTAAGGAAGCATCTTACCATGGATGTCTATGATGAGACCTTGTATGGAGAAGCAAGGATTGTTGACTGTTGCAGGACTTGTTGGGGTTGTTTGTGACCTTATGATAGAAGGTACAAAGGCCCGTGACAAGGGAGGAACATGATGATCATTGCAGAAGAATGGGTCATGCTTTAGCCACATGGAGAATTGGCTAAGTGCCCGGCATGACTCATGGGTAGATTGAAGGGAACACACTTGAGTTGGTGATACTTGGGTGGAATTCTCATGGCCGAGACCGAGAGCAAGTCTTGGTGGAACCTTTAGTGGGGGAGCTATGGTGGAGAGACTCATGTGATGATGATATGGTTAGGTGACCGAGTTCACTACACTGAAGATTGCTGACTTGGATGGGGATGACCGATTGTTGTGATGGGTCTACTTGGTTGGATTACATGGAAACTTAGTCATGGACATCAGGTTGGAGACATGGAACATGGCAGTCTTATGCAGGGACATTATGCAGGAGCACTTGTAGAGGTGTCATTTATGGGCATCCAATGAGGAGTGCCAAGGCAGGGATGTTGTGTGGGTATATTTGCTGGTGTGACATGGAGATGTTTTACTTATAAGCTGATGGAGAGGTTGTGCACTTATGTACAACAAGGCCATGAACTTGGATGGAGTTGTGAGTAGACTATGGAGCATTCCTACTACATGGAAAACGGAGGCATCTTGCAGAGACCTTTGGGCCGAGACTTGTATGCTTACTGGATGTTGGTTGGAGATGACACATGGAGCTCATGATGACATGAGGTTGTGACTTTTGAGGACTTCATATATGGTGGACTTGGAGTATCTGATGCATTGAGGAGCTGAGGTCAAGGAATTTGATGTAGGATGGGGTGCATACTTTTGAGTACATGTATGGGTGTGGCTTGGAAGAGTGACTTGATGTGAAGGATCGGTATGAGACACTTTGGAGTGATGGAGTTACAATGATGATGATGCCTTGGTGGCAACACTTGGGCATGGGTTGAGCTGAGACTTAACCACTTTTGACACATGAGAGCTGATTGATCTATGATCATGGGCCGCACATGGATAGATGAGATAGGTGTATACTTGTTTCTATGGCAAACTTGAGGGATGGTACATTACAGATGTGATGGAGGTTGCTTCATGGACCTGGATGTGGCACATTGAGAGTCGGAGTTTGGTGAGATGATCTCTTCACTTTGAGGAGATGGATGATGTTGGGATAGATGCGGCTGATTTCATGCAGCACATTGACACCAAACATCATGGACAACATGTTGTAGATGAGATGGAGACTATTTCATGGACCTGAGCATGGATTAATTGTATGGAGATGGATTCTTGATCAAGTTGAGGATGTGACAGGGTGTTCTGAGAAACGACTGATGATGGCATGAGGATGTGCATTCTCATGGTTTGAGCGTGACAGTTGTATTAGCTACCCGACTAGTTCAAACATTGGGGTCGACATGTACAGAGATGTGTTAGCATTATGTTGGAGTATCATGGTAGTAGTTCACACGAGGACGACACATGATGAGGTCGACACGATATGTTGCAGTGGGCATGTAGCTTGAGATGGAGGGACCAGAGTTCCATGATGGAGAGCAACATGTGGAGATTGTGACGAGATGGTTGGTGATCATGGATTGAGATGATTTTCTGATGTATGACATACCGATGGAGTATATGCATTGGTATGGATATCTTGGTGATAGATGGTCGCTGGGATGAGATATTGTCAAGGATGACAATGATTTCAAGTGGGGGAGGATGTAAGGACCTACGGTTCGTGCAACGGGCAGGGTGACTCCACCGAGCGAAGGATGGACGAGCTGCGGCTAAAAACAGACGAGACATGATGGACAAGCGCATGTGGACAAAGTGTTTGGTTGTATGTTTATTGGCGGGCGAGCTGGGCGTTCAACCCGTAGGCCGACGAGTTGAAGATTTGCTATGGACGAGTGGAGGGGCGGTTCCACGAGTTGGGTGGGCCGACCCACCTCTCGGGTGAGCATTGCAGAGATGAACGAGTCGACTGGGCAACTTAACCGAAGGTCGGCCAGGTGGTTTACCCACCCACCAAACCGTATATATATGCAGGCAAGTAGGTGGAAAAAGACATCATTCGAATGGTGATCATTAGAACCTACAAAAGCAGAGCCAACCGAAGTTCGACGGAAGTGCGAAGTGCGTGGGAGGGCAGAACCGCAGGTGTAGGTGATGCGCCCGCACGACGGGCAGTTCGATGCACTGTAGCACGGGAAGGTGTTTGGGCGAGTTCGGTGAGTCGGGCAGGGCTGCATGACAGGTGCACCTGCCGACGATTTGGGTGAACAGGTGAGTCGGGTAGGCGCCCGCTGAACGACCAACTGAAGTGCTGAAATGGGCGACCAAGTTGGGCGCACCGTGCACGGAAGTGAGTCAGGTGACACGAAGGTTGTGCAGATGGGCGGCCAGGTGAGGGCGCGCCGTGCATGACGGTTGGGCAGAACGGTGACTCATGCGGACGGGCGACCCGAGTACGGTGCACTGTGCACGACAAAACGGAGAAGTGTTAAAACAAAGTTTGGTGTGCCGGTTTGGTGAAACATAGGTGCGACTCGTGCGGAGGGCGCTCGGGTGTGGTGACACGGTTACGACGAGGTGCGCCCGAGTTGGGAAAATGACATGATCATGCGAAGAGGTGAATGAAGGGTTGGTGAGTCATGCAGCGACCGTGCGGAGGCGCCGACGAGCTGGGCAACCGAGTTTGCCAAAAGTTGAAAATTGGCTAAGTGTAAATTTGGGGTTTCCCAAGATTTAACTTGTACTTATAAAAAAAGATTATATATATTGATTCAGGCAGATTCATATTGCAGGGAGTTGCCCCTCCCTTTATACTGTTGTGCATTTATCTTGTATAATGTTGTTGATGATGAATATGTATGGGTTTTCATCTATATAAAGGATAAAGATAATACTTGGTAACGAAAAATAAACTAAGTATGAATGTTAGGCGTAGTATACAATCGTAAGTATTGGTGAAAAGAAAACGGTTGGTAGTGCCGCACCTCGCTATAGTGCGGTTGGAAGATTACCGCCAGTGTAGGGGCGTGACACCTAGGGCAGAAGTTGCGCCTTTTACAATGTGCCAGACTAAAGTGATGGCTAATATGTATAAAGTGAAGGATCTAACATTGAATACCGACGATTTTGTTTTAACGACGCTTGAATAAAGTTTTCTCAGCGTATGGAGCTCATGCATTTGAGTCAGTGGGGTGTTTGGTATTGTGGTGTCCGCAGTTGAGGACAAAGTTTAAAATTTTTATTCACGGATTCATAAAAATGGATATTACATCACTGACATGGTCATTGCTTGTGCTTATATTGTTATTTGGTATTTTTTTTGGTATGGGTGAAGGTGAATAAGTCTTGGAAGTTTGTATACATATTGGGATTCATGACCTCAATATGAAGTCATCTTGTTAGAATTCACGACTCTAATTGATGACAGGTAAAGCATGGAGATCCAAGGCCAACATGCCAAAGAAAAAATGTAGATGCCAAAGACTCAAAAGTACAAAGCCTATGTTGGAAATATTCAAGTGGGAAAATAGTGGTGTGCTCCAGCATATGAATGGTGTGGTGTATCTAAGATGAGTGGCAAAGGATCCAAAGGGAAGCATAGTGAAAGTTTGTTTGAGTATGTAGAATAGACTCAGGACCATGATAAAGTATGAGTCACATATTGTAATTGTAGAAAATCTACATGTCATATATTGTTTTGTAATGGTTAATTGTGGTCCTTCAAATGTTTTATATACTAGCTATAAGACCCAAAGTGGCACTCATAACCCTTTGTTATGTTTTCCCTCTGTTATAGAGTTTTTAACACCCTGGAAGAGTGTGTCATGCAAGATGGATGCACTTGGGCAGATTGTATTAGTTGAAGACTCCATGAGGTGAAATTTTATATTTAGGGGGAATTCATCAAGATGTTGGATGAACCATGTATGAGAAGGACTACCTTATAGAATGGCGGTTGCAGCGGTTGGGAACCCATGCATTTCAGTAGATGGTTGTTCCTTTATATGGACATCGACAATTCCATGAACAAGGTACAAGGTGTAATTACCAGATTGGACCAAATGTAGATCTTTGTTGATTGAGATCGAGACAAGTAGTCATTAAGGGGGCGACTTGAAAATATAATTCCTACTTGTCTCAATTCTGATTAATTCTATGTAAAGGAGTTTGTTCCTACTCTCTAGGGGTTCTGATGAAAACGAATTCTTGGGTCTCTTCGTTTTCAATATTTTTACAAGCCCGATCTTGGGACCTGTGGGTTATGGGCCCACAAAGCCTATCTGGGACTTCTCACAGTCTTCATACACACACAAGCTTTCTTTTCAAGGTTCTTTGCTACTGTTGCTTCAGCTACAGATTCTTCTTGCTGCCTCTCTTTCTTCAACATCTTGTCCCCATCGCAATTACTCCAACCGTAAGGAAGTTTACCTGTGCCCAATCATACAACAGCTTTGCTGCTTGTGGATTTTTGTCAGTTTGGGGGTTTCAGAAGATGCATCGAACACATCTATTCCCAAGCCAACTTGTTGCAAAATTATTCTATCACTGCCACAGAGAGCAATGAACCACTACGGGGCTTGATCTCAATAGAATTTGGTTTTTCCAACAATTTCTGTCATGGTTAAATATTACCATATCCCCATGTCCCGGACACAAAAAGACACCCAAAACTACGTATGGTAAACAACGTGTTGTACTCATTCAATTCAAAAACTTTGTATTCATCGCGTCACAGATTACCAATAATACCCATATGATGGGGACGAGTCGGGGAAGCCTCGGCCCCTATCCCGTCCTTGTCCTCTGCCGCTGATTGGCTCTCCTCTAGACATGGAAGCCTTGAACCCGTGCTTTCAAATATTCATTCTTAAATTTGAGATCATAAACAGATTTTAAAAATGACTCCTTGTTACTTCTCACGCTGGAACAAATGTATTCACCTCAGAGATCACCTGCAATATATATTTGACTAATGCAGAGAATTGGGTCCTTCAAACAAGATAATTACACATATACAGACAAAAATTCACAATGAAGCATTTCCGTATAAATTCACAAAAACACGTTTTCATTATTTATAACTCGGTTACAACTTAAGGCATTTCATATTACAGGAATTGCACGAGAATTCCTAAGCAGCATTTCATATATTCATTAATCATTTACTGACCATCACATAAATCACACAGAGATTTCTGAGCAGACACTTACACACTTGTCCAATTAACCATGGGGAGATTGAGTCACAAAATCACAGAACTATTACAGATTTCATATGCAGAATCTTTATTAGCATATTACTGTCACCTCAACGGCCTGACCATACAAGGATGGGTGTACTCTGCCCTAGCCCCCTCTCTCTGTCAGACCTCCCCTCACTCGATCTATCTCTCCCCTGCTGCCTCTTCTTCTCTGTTTTTTTTTTTCAGGAAGAAGTTATACATAAGTCATATCTAACTACTTCTTTCCACACATGAAGGAATTAGTTATACAGTTATAATTCAATCTTTATCTTCATTTAAACAAACTAGACACTTTTAACTACTTGCCCTTATTGAAATTAACACAAATTTAACAACTAAGTCTTCCTCAAGTCTTGCATTAGCCACAACATGTGACCACCCCATCACATTGCTGGCTAGGTCTAGATGCTCCTGCATCAGACTCTCACGCTTGAAAACATTCATGATCTCCTGATCATGTGCTTTCAAGAAAAAAAAAATTCCTCCTGGATCCCAAATTTTGTCCTGGAGTTGTCCATATGCTCTGTTCCTCTGTTTAGGCTGCATGTCAGCTGCTTCCTGCTTCATCTTCCATCTCTGGTCACAATAGTTTGGAGCTGCGAAAACCATAATAAGTTTGCCATCGTGTTCAATTTCATAATCTTCCTCTTTAACTTCATGAGACCTGACCACCAGCTCAAGATTGTTTTCTTGGAAAGACCTTTTGGTCACATCTTCTCCAAAAGACAAACCAACATCTCGTTTGCTGGGTCCACGCCCTTTATGGGGCTGTGGATCACTCCAAAGTATTTCACACATCAGACCCTGTTCAGGTGGCTCTCAAAATCGAACAATTTCTTTGATATCATCCAGTCTTATACCATCAACACTAAAAAGACTACCATGAACAACAAAAATCTTGTCATTGAGGATATGAGCCAAAAGCAAGCAACAAAACACTTCAACGAAAAGCTCAACCATGCTTTCACTGTACTTGGACTTGACTTCGCCCTCAAAACTATAAATCTGGTTCATACTCCTGCTTTCATGATTTCCTCTTGCAAGATAGAGTTCAGTTGGACACATACACTTGAATACGAATAGCACAAGTATGACTTCAACTGAAAATGATCCTCGATCAACAAAATCACCATTAAAAAGATAAGGATTGTCCTCCGAAGGAAGCCTACTAATCTCAAAGATGTTAAAAAGGTCATAATATTGACCATGGATGTCATCACAAACAATGAATTGCTTTCCATTCGGAATATCGATGTCAACTAGCAATGGCATTGCCACCAGCAAATCCTTTACTTGCAATAATATTTGAAATGCATACCTTCTGCGTATATTTTCCTGATTCTTGAAGTCATCCATCACTTTCTTTATAAATTCCAATGTTACATTTTCTCCTTCTATTCTATGTTGTCGCTCTACCTTTATTGAATGAAAATCAATGGGATCAACAACAGAATGATTCACAAGATCATTCATTGAGATGGCCTCAATAAATCTAGCTTTTTTTACTGTTGTTTCGGTCTCTTCAAGCTTTTTGGTGGCATTAAGATCATTTGGACAAATTCTCTTACCCTGCTGAAAATCTTTTAGTACTTGACTGATCACCTTTTCTGATGCTGCCAGCCTTTGCCTTCTGGTCTGCTTCAACATCAGTTCCCTTATGTTCTCAATCTTTGTTTCCAGTAGATCTTCTTGCTGGTCTTCTTCATTAATTCTCCCTTCCTGCTTTAGCTTGTTGTTGCTGTCCAGCTGCATCTTCCTCTGTTTCACACATTCAGACTGTGTGTCTCCTTTCAACAGTACTTCAACTTCTTGTTCTAGACTTTCTTCTTTCATCAACACTTCAGTGTGTTGATTTAACTCCTTCAAAGAGTTTTCAAGTTTTTCCCCTGCATCATCTATTTTAATAATGCTTCCTTGCCCTGGTTCACAGTTGTGAACTTCTTCCTCTGCTTCTGCTTCCTTTACTGCAGACCTCTTGCAGTCTTCATCAGGTACTGGTGCTTTTAACCATTTCTCCAGTAACTCTAGCTCCTTCTCCCATACATTAGCTTCTTGATGAGAGCTGCTTTCTTTTTCTCCTTGATCCTGTTGTTGACTTCTTGTCATTGTCAGCTCTTCTTCCTTTTCTTCACCTTTTGCTAGGTGAATTTCTACTTCATGTCGTCTTCCTTGAGGTACGTTTTCCAGGTTGATCAACTCAACATCTCCCATGGTTGACTCAATCATGCCTATCATCATGACAACATGATGATCTTTTACTATGTTTTCAGAAATCATGGTCTCTTCTTCATGAACTTCTTTGACAATCTTCATTGGTTGTCCCTTTTCACCTTTATATGTTGCTTTCACTAATATTTTTGAGCTCTCGCCTTCTATGCAGTTTTCTCTTCCAGGACTGTCAGCTACATTCCGTGTGGGTGACACTGAATCGCTTGAAAACAATGTTGAGGAGCCATTGAGTGGAGAGGAACAATAGCTAGGACCACATGCTTCCTGCCAAGAAATGTCTCTACCAACTATGGGCAACCCTGTTATTGATACATTAACCAACTCAGTGGAATCAGAATGTCCTAAGTGGACAGGGTGATTGTTGTTTCCCAAAGTTAAATTTTCCAAATTTCGAATTTCTTTTAATGCTGTAAGATTACCTCTATCGCCATGAAGACAAGATGTCAGCAACTTAACCCTTCCTTCAATTGATTTCATGTCCCCGCCTGCCAACTTCTCAAGGGAACCGGCTTGATGTGCATCCCAAACCACGGGAACAGAACAGGGTTGATCACTACATTTGATGGCATTTCCGCCAGGTTTCCGTTGACCAACAAATAGAAAATTAAACGATGATTTGTCTTCCCCTGCCTGTCGAACTGATACTTCCACGTCATTTAAACCCTCTTTGACCTCTTCTGTCTCTCTCAGGCTACTCCTGGAAAGTTGCACATCCTCTACAGAATATTTTTTAGATGTTACATCTTGAACTAACAAATTCTTTTCTACTGATAAAACACTCTTCCTGATGCTCATCTGGCCCTCTTGCATACCTGAACTTCCTTCGAGCGGTAACATCGTAGCCAAGATTTCTGACAACGGTGTATGCAATGTTGGAAGCTTATGTGGAACATTAATTATTTTATTTGCGTCTTTCCCATAAGGTTGTGTTTCCATGGTTCCATCAGTTTTACCTTCTGTCACTAGTTCAACCTGTTTCTCTGAATTTCCTTCTAGTCTTCCTGTCAACATTTCAGTATGCTGATGCAAGTTCTCTTCTGAACTTTTGAGACCCTCATACGATCTCACCTCTTCCTCATCATCATCCAGAGATATTCCTTCCTCTGGCTTGCAGATAACTTCATTTGCTTCATCTGCTTCTTCAAGCATTTTCCTCTAAACAAATTTGCATGCGGCATCTTCAATTCTTATCCTTGACTCAAAGAATTTGAGTTCCTTTGTCCATAAGGAAATCTCCTTTTGCTTCCACCTCATCTATAATGAGTGCTAAATCACCTTATTTCCTTTTAATGGAAAGGTCCATCCTCTTTTCTGGTCTTCTAGTTCTTGTAGCGGCTCTGTCAATATCTCCAATCTTGCTTTCATGTCAGCAAGTTGCTTGTCAAGCTCCTCTTGACTCATCCTCTTCATGCCCTTTGTCTTGGCATTCTTTCTTCTATAGTGACTTTCTTCAGAACCTCTGCAATGATCTTCCATCATCTTTGTCTTCATCCTCTCTTCTTGAGCTCCTCTCTCCACTGCAATAAGCCTCCATAACAGCAAGTCCTCCTCACTATAATCTTACCTCACTAAGCTCTCCACGCTCAGTCTTTTGGTAAGCATGGTCCTCCATCTGGAACCTCCTCTTGAGCACCATATTTACTCTTCCTAGGCTTCTGCAAGCTCTCACTCTCCCTTGAGAACACCTCAGAGTGCTTTCTTTGCTCTGCTTTTCCCTTTGCCTGCTACTGAAAACCTTCAATCACAGTTTATCAACTCAGTTAAAACAAATATCATCATATATATATATATTATGATCCCTGTAGGATCATGTCCATCTGCATTTTGCATGCACTGAGAGTAAAACTCTTCTCCTCTCTGTTCTGCTATGTGTTCGGATTTAAAATCTCCCTTGAGAATGAAATTCTCAACTCTCTCTTCTATCTTTCATTTTTGTTATCTTTGACCTTTTTTTGTCTTTGGCCATTTGCCCTCTACAACTTTTCCTTTGCTATCTTACCTCTTTACTACTGTCAGCGTCTGTCTTCTTCCAAGACCTGCTTTCTCCCTGTGTAACCTTTGAACCCTCGCACACAAAACATGCTTGTTTAGTCTTTTTATCCTGCCAGTCTTTCTGATTACCAGCTCTGTCACCTTGGCTGCTCACACTCTTCTTTCTCAGCACGCAAAAACTCCTTTCCGTAGGAAATCTTTTCCCGCTCTGATACCACTTGATGAAAACGAATTCTTGGGTCTCTTCATTTTCAATATTTTTACAAGCCCGATCTTGGGACCTGTGGGTTATGGGCCCACGAAGCCTATCTGAGGCTTCTCACAGTCTTCATACACACACAAGATTTCTTTTCAAGGTTCTTTGCTGCTATTGCTTCAGCTGTGGATTCTTCTTGCTGCCGTTCTTTCTTCAACATCTTGTCCCCATTGCAATTACTCCAACCGTAAGGAAGTTTACCTGCGCCCAATCCTACAACAACTTTGCTGCTTGTGGATATTTATCAGTTTGGGGGTTTCGGAAGATGCATCAAACACATCTATTCCTAGGCCAACTTGTTGCAAAATTATTCTATCACTGCCATAGAGAGCAATGAACCACTACGAGGCTTGATCTTAATAGAATTTGGTTTTTCCAACAATTTCTGTCATGGTTAAATATTACCATATCCCCATGTCCCGGACACAAAAAAGACACCCAAAACTACGTATGGTAAACAACATGTTGTACTCATTCAATTCAAAAACTTTGTATTCATCGCGTCATAGATTACCAATAATACCCATATGATGGGGACGAGTTGGGGAAGCCTCGGCCCCTGCCCCGTCCTCGTCCTCTGCCGCTGCTCGGCTCTCCTCTGGACATGGAAGCCTTGAACCTATGCTTTCAAATATTCATTCTGAAATTTGAGATCATAAACAGATTTGACAAACGACTCCTTGTTACTTCTCACGCTGGAACAAATGTATTCACCTCAGAGATCACCTGCAATATATATTTAACTGACGCAGAGAATTGGGTCCTTCAAACAAGATAATTACACAACGCAGACAAAAATTCACAATGAAGCATTTCCGTATAAATTCACAAAAACACGTTTTCATTATTTGTAACTCGATTACAACTTAAGGCATTTCATATTACAGGAATTGCACGCGAATTCCTAAGCAGCATTTCATATATTCATTAATCATTTACTGACCATCACATAAATCACACAGAGATTTCTGAGCAAACACTTACACACTTGTCCAATTAACCATGGGGAGATCGAGTCACAAAATCACAGAACTATTACAGATTTCATATGCAGAATCTTTATTAGCATATTACTGTCACCTCAACGGCCTGACCATACAAGGATGGGTGTGCTCTGCCCTGGCCCCCTATCTCTGTTAGACCTCCCCTCACTCGATCTATCTCTCCCCTGCTGCCTCTTCTTCTCTCTTTTTTTTTTTTTTTTTTTTTTTTTTTTTTCAGGAAGAAGTTATACATAAGTCATATCTAACTACTTCTTTCCACACATGAAGGAATTAGTTATTCAGTTATAATTCAATCTTTATCTTCATTTAAACAAACTAGACCACTTTTAACTACTTGCTCTTATTGAAATTAACACAAATTTAACAACTAAGTCTTCCTCAAGTCTTGCATTAGCCACAACATGTGACCACCCCATCACATCGCTGGCTAGGTCTAGATGCTCCTGCATCAGGTTCTATCTAGTTGATTCCTAGATTGCTATGTGGTTGAGATATTCTCTCAACCAATTGAAAGTGTGTTGAAAACAATTTCCCTATCTTGAAACACCACTTCATATATATGTAATATTATTTTATCAATATAATTCAAAATGAATTATTCAATTTTAAGTTAAAATAACTATATTACATACATAATATTACTAATAATTCAAATTACAAACAACATACAACAAAAATAGCGTTATTACCCACCCATCCATATATTACCCGATAAACTTTACAAAAGTTTAATTATATTGAAATAAACTTTAAAATTACATACCAAATATAAATTCTATTTTTGGTTATGAAAAGTAACATGACTTAAATATTATCTTTAAACATAAACTTATTGAAAAATTAAAAAAATTATATGGAAATAAACTTTAAAATTACATACCAAATATAAATTCTATTTTCAGTTATGAAAAGTAACATGATTTAAACATTATTTAAAATATTTGTTTCCTTCTCAATCTAAATAATAAATCCCATGGAAATTTAAATATCCAACAAAACTTTATGGATGAAAATGCCAAAAAAGTTCAACCTAACTTTATGAATGAGAATTTCAAAAATATAATTACTTACAAAGAAAGTTGAACGTCTAAATCAATTTAAAAAAACCTTTGGAAATCCAAAAGTATCATTTTTTAAGTTTCCCTTAATTTACTTTTTTTACTTATCAATCTGATTGAAAATCAAAATGTCCCTTAATCGGTATACACCATAAACCACTAAAGATGTAACCATGGTATACATCATAAACCATGAAAATGTAACCATGAAATATTCTTACAATATTTTATTGTGAAATTGAAATGAGAATGAAAAATGAAAAGATGGGAGGTTATGTAAATCTCTTCATTTATATACATGGATTTTATTAAAGGACAGTCTTTTGCCGCTCTGAAAATTTTACTAGACAATTGAGATGATAAAGACAAGCAGGTTTTAGACCTAAACATTTCACAGTTATCATTGTATAACTTTAAGGCACATTATTGAAAAAATTTGGGAGAAAAAGGAAGACGTTTTTTGTTGTTTTGTTGACTTCATAAAAGCATTTGACTCGGTTCCTAGGGATAAGCTTTGGCACAGAATGGAGGAACTTGGGGTTCCTAGTGCAAGGGAATAACTTGAAGAAGAAAGAAGGAGAAAGAAGTGCCTTACTGCCCACCCACTCCTTACCGCTACTTACCGCACCTAACCACACGCTTCCTTACGGCTAACCCCCCCGCTAAGCACTTCGTTCTGTCCCCACTTCGTTCTGTTCCGCCCACGGCCCACAGAGGAGTAGATAAAGGGTGAGGTCTCGCTAACGCTTCAGACTGGGCTCCTATTGGAGAGTAAGACTGGGTGTTCCTTATCTGTACGAATACGAAGTCTTGCCTTACTTTACAAACTCTTAGCTAAGGCTTTCCTTACCAGTCAAAGCTCAAGGATATTGAGATGCGGATCTAGTCACCAAGCGCGAATATTTAGTTTCATGCCCAGATTCATATGCAAAGGTGAAGATACCTAGAGCAAAGCTAGGAGAGGCAGATCCGGTTCCAGGTACAGTCTAAGTTTGAGATCGAACGGATTTTCCATTAGCACCATCCATAGTGGCATGTGTCCGAGTTGATCCAGTGAAAGAAGCGGTTTACCCGAGTAATTGCTCCCGCAGCAGTCGTTTCAACAGTTGTGTTTACCTAGAACCAGATATAATGGCGGAAAAGGCAGTACCATCAAATCCAGTTGGATACAGGGTCTGGCAGACGTAGAGGTATATATGCTATAAGAAAAAGATATTGGTTCCTTCCTGCCTAAGTGGTGTTATTACAAGAGTGAACTGCGCTACAAAGGCAAGTAAAGTAGATGTTTTGAACCTTGGATTTTGATTTCTAGTAGGATCAGAGTCTCCCGGTAAGTATTCACCATTCTAAGGGACTTGTATTCAGATCGATCCGGTCAATGGTAGTAGGTGTATCTTGACTATCTTGTCAATGTTTAAGCTTGTCCGCCACATAGCGCAAATTGTAATCTCAATTGGGCCTACAGCGCGGGCATTTATGGACATAAATCATCGATTTAACGACCGTATATGCCACAGCTCACACCCAAATCATGAAGTTTGGAACTGCAGATGACTACCACTGAATGAAATCTAAGTATCCTTGTCGGCGTAACGGTGGATCAACAGAGGGGAGGACTAAGCATTTGAGAGCAGCGATGCATACGCTGTATGAAGAGGTGACAATCAAAATTCGAACTTCAACAGGCATTTCTGAATGTTTTAGAAGCGATATCAGGGTGAAGCAAGGTTGCCCATTGTGTCCTACCCTTTTTGGTTTATATATCGACAAGGTTGAGGAGTGGTTAAATTCGCAAGGGGGTGATGGTATCTATTTGGGCAAGTTTGTTATAAGGCTTCTTTTGTATGCAGATGACCTTATTCTGATTGCTAAATCGGCACTTGGTTTGCAATAGCACTTACTATTCCTTGAGCATTTTTGTAGAAATGTGGGGATGCAAGTCAATATCAGCGAAACGAAAGTAGTGGTCTTCTCTAAGAAAAGAAAACATAACGAGCGTAAGTTCTACTTTGAAGGCAACACTCTGGAAGAAGTTGCATATTACAAATACCTCAGAATTGATTTAAACAAAAATCTAAGTTGCAATGGTTGTAGAAAGAAAAGAACTTTGGGGGCTTGGAAAACATTTTATGCTTTTCAAAATAGGTGTAGAGAGGCAGAGTTATGGCACTGAAAAACCACTCAAACTCTTCTTGGGCTTCTAGTGATTCCGGTGATTCTCTATGTTTGTGAACTATGGGCCAACAATACATCCGACATGCAGTGGAGACAAATTGAGAAAATTCAAAAGCGTTTGATTACAAACAAATTTAAGATTAAAAGTGCAGTTCCTTTTGATATATTGTTAAGTGAAATAGGGATAACTCCTATTGAAGCGATTTCTATGGTGCGAGTCATAAGGTATTTAAAAACAATTGAGCAAATGGAAGAGGGTAGATGGCCTACAGTTGTCTTTAATGATATATTGTACAAGATCAAAAAAACTTGGATGCAACAAAATAACAAATGGTTTAGTAAATGGGGTATTTGCTTGAACACGTGTCCCATAAACAACAAAGAGATAAAAGCTTTTGTTATGGAAAAGTTCCACAAGCATACTTGGGATAAGGCACTAAAAAGAAAGAAAAGTTACTATATTGAAGTGTTTAATCCCACTCATAGTCATCAACCAAAAGCATACATAGAGGCCAATATCTCTTGAAGAGCCAAAATTTTTATTGCTCAGTAAGGACTAATTCTCATCAACTCTATTGTGAAACAGGGCATTGGAAAAGGCCAAAGGAAGTGTGGGAGGAAAGAGTATGCATTTTTTGTTCTTCCGGAAAAGTGGAAACAGAAAAAACATTTCATTTTAGAATGTGAGGCCTTCAAAGACAACATGGAAAGTTATGCAGATATGCTGGCAGCTAGTTTTTGGGATAATCTATTTAGTGAAGGGTTTGTCGAGACGCTGGGAGCATTTATTTTGAAGCTTCACAGAAAAAAGCCAAATACATCAAGTAGACGAAGAAGCATCTGTCCCATAAACTATATTTAACTTCATAGACATTAAAATAATTTCTTTCTTTCTTTCTATATTAAAAAAAAACCTCCATCGTACACTTTTCAAAACGATTGGGTAACAACACTTTTCAAAACGATTGGGTAAAGTAGATAAGGCTCGCGTTCACTTGAGTAATTAAAGAGTTATCATATTGGGAGCTCCATCATATTGTAGCCTCCAAAAATTTGAGTTATCATATTGTAGCCTCCAAAAATTTGGCCGCCGTTCAACCCACCCAGCCTCCTTCGGAACTGGTGTATGTGTCGGCGAAACTGCATGGAAGATAAGTGGTGCCCACGTGGTTTCCATGAAATCCTGACTTTCCCAATTCCAATGCGTTGGCGAAATTGCATGGAAGACAAGTGGTGGCCACGTGGTTTCATGAATACCTGACTTCCCCAAGTCCAATGACGATTTTTCACCCAGCGTTAAGTCATTAGGAAGATAAGCCTAAGTTTTTGGCGCAGAGAAAGATAATGCCATGAAAGCGCAGAGAAAGACAATGCCATGAAAGCGCAGAGAAACGCAGTGGCAGACACATTATAAGTGAAATTAAATAAATGAATTATTGATTACTAGGAAGAGTTTCCTTATGTTGGCTGAATAATTCGCTGGCCGTGGTTGGAAACAACTTGCGTGGAATGGCGCACACAACTTTCTACGGGAGGAGTATTACAAGACCTGAAGTAGCAGATCCAGAATGTGAACGAATTGGGGAGTAAAGATGCAAAAGAAAAGGTCTTCCATACACAAACCATTGGAATCCATCGAAGAATGGTGTCACTTGCTCTTCCCATCAATCTGCAATTGGATTATGATGACGATGCATTGAAGAATGAATGTTTGTTATCCCAAAAAGTAAGATTCAGAGTGTCTACTGTTGCTTGACGATTGTCTGTCTGGAGTCTTTGTTTGCTTCTTCGTACCATGACCCTCAACTTTTTCTCATGTGATCCAGTATCCACTGATAAATAATTAGCGTTTCTTATTAAGATCATGGTTGATTGGTTTTGCAGAGTCTTGGTTTGTTTTTTCATACCATGACTCAGATTTTTTCCTCATTTGGTCCAGTCTCCACTGATAAATAAGTAGTATTTCTTTTAAGCTCATGGTTGATTGGTATTGCACAATATTTGTTTGCATGCATTGACCCTGATCTCTTTCTCATTTGTCCAGTCTCAAGTGATAAATAAGCAGTATTTCTTATTAAGATCATGGATGACTGGTATTGAACAGTCTTGCATTCCTCTTCTCTTCCTTGGAGCTCCTCTAATGTAAAACACGTTCTCCTCCTCCTCTGTGGTTCCCACAAGTAGTCTGGATGTACAGACAATAACCCGATCCCCTATTTCGTTACCTCTCGGAATAGATTTCACTGCTATTCCAAAGCTCTGATTCCAATGGTTTGTGCAAGGAAGATCTTTTTAGTGGCAAATCGACCTTCACAGTTGTGGTGAAGTGGTTGTGGACGCGGATCATTCACAAAGAAAGCTTTCCTTTCTGCTCTTTTGTCGCATGACTGATGGAATAACGATACAGAGGCACCCTGCTCACAGATTTTCTGGTATGTAATTCGTAGACTGGTTGTAGCCTTAGGCGTTTATTATATTTGTAGGGTATTTATGTCTTCATGACTGGGTTTTTTACTTCAAGTTGTTGTACTTTTGTTATAGGCATGTATTTATGTTTTAATTGTTTTATTTTAATAAAGACTAAATATTATCTTATAAGCTAATCATGGATTCACCATCTTATATCACTATGCTACATCTTCTTATCCGTCTCTCGAGTGGAGTCCCGTTTAAGTTGAATAAAAATAAGATCAAGGGAGGTTGTCAAGTAGCAAGTCTCTGCTATTGAGTGAATAGAAAATAAGGTATGGAGCTAGAGACTATGAAGCCAATTAATTTTGACAAGAGAATGAATATGTTTGTAGGAGAATTGAGCTGCAGAATGCAAATTTATGTGATTCATAATGTTTAGACCTTTGAACACCATTTGTAGCTCCCTCAAATCCGTAGCTCCCTCAAATCCATCTAAGACCTGTTGGATCCAAAAGACATGAAAGGTGTTTATTTAATCCCATGTTTCTATGGGACCCTCTATGTCACGACCTCAATTTAGCGATGTCTTCTAACCGATTGAGCAAAGTGTGGCACTGCCTAACCCGTTCGTTTTCCACTACTAGACTTTATGAACTACATTTCTACAACACTTAGAATGTTTTTGTTAAGTGTTTCTTCTTTAACATGCAATGAAAATACTTGAATTATTATTAACCATTCATTCTTCATATATGCAGGGAATAAAAAAAATCATAACACAATTACACAATTTTCAATGGGAGGAGCAAGTCCCTAACAAGTCTGCCCAATATATATAAATTTTGCAAATACTTTACAATTTACAAGGGTTTACACAACCCAATCAACCTTGTAATTTGGCTTGCCCAACCTTGACAAAATTGTGCAACAGTAGTGTGAAACGCATACGTCGCACAACGACCTACCCGTCCATCCACACCGTACTGTTCGCACTACCTTGTCGTGTCACTGTCAGTCTACAATGACCCGTCCACAGCTGCCTCACAGAAATCCCAAAATTTAGCTTTACAATCTGTTCAACTCGAACTACATCGTCCACCATTTTGCTCGCAGGGCGGGCGCATCACTTGACCATAGTGCTTGTCGCACCCAATCGACCCGCGTCCTGTTGTGGCCTAGTGACCCTGCACAGACTTCTGCCGAAGCTACCCAACCTGGTACTACATGCTATTTGTGACCTGACTTCTCCACTCGACCTACGACTCCACTTGCATCCTTTGCCCTTCGGTTCCTTTGTATTTATTTGCGATTTTATTTATTGTGTGATGTTCGATTGTCCAAATGAGTTCACGCTCTGTTTTACTTATGCTTTTCACTTCCCACTTATTTGCCAAGTGAAACATTGTTTCGCCTTCCACCTGGGTTGTCAGCCTGCCCACATGCTGATGAGTCGACCCATCCACAAGTCCAAATGCACCGTTTCACATTTCTCCATGAGCTGACCCATCTGCAACACTTCATCCCGCCTTGGCCTACTCTCCCACCCAGGCGCTTGTCCACTCAGGCACCCGACTTGTGTCGCCCGTGTCGCCCATGCCCACTATACTTAGTCACTCGTCACATTGGATGGGTGCTCACCCGCTATGGCGCACCCACTACAACTCGGTCACCTGTCGCCTTTAGCTGATGGTGAGTCACATTTAATTGAACGTCCTCCTCCAAGTCGCCTTTAACCGAACAACCTCCACTCGAGTTGCCTTTAACCGAACACAGACGCTCATCCCACATATTGGGCGCCCCCACAAGCCTTTAACTGAAGTCATTGGATTTTCGACTCCCTCGGGTGCTCACCAACTCGAGACCCTGACATCCTCCCTCAATTCAAAAGGTTGAAGTCATTGGATTTTTGACTCCCTCGGGTGCTCACCAACTCGAGACCCTAACATCCTCCCTCAATTCAAAAGGTTGTTTCCCTCGACAACACCATCTCAAAAAACTCCATTGCTAAGACCAAAATGTCACAAAGTGTCACTAGATTCAACATCGAATTCTCATGCTGCCCAGCTCCTTGCCTCCATCGCACAAACCTCTACGAAGGCTCATGATTCCATATATGTACATGGGTAAGACTCCTTAATCCATGGTCATTGTCCACACTCATCGCAATCCTCCATACTGCCCCATCATGTGTAAGGTCGCTCCCTCCAACTCGACTGCATGCTACGATTGCAACTCATATCGTGTTGATTCACCATCTATCGTCATCATCATGCAAATTGTTGCCATGATACTCCAACCCAACCTAAACACATCTCAGTCATAACTCAGACATATCCTAGTCTCAGCTCGGGCACAATTCAGTACATTGAGCTCCCCCATGTCTCGAACTAGTTGGGTAATTAGTCCAATTATCACGTCCAATCCATGAGAATGCACCTCCTTATGCCATCATTGTTCATTTCTATAGCATACGGTCACATCCTCGACTCAATCACGAATTCTCCCATCTCCATCAATGCTAAGTAAGCCATATCCATGTCCATGAAGTAGTCTCCATCTCACCTACAATATGGTGTCCATCAATGCTATTGTCCATGTGCTGCTCATGGTCATGTACCAACAACCACATCCATCCAAGCATAATCTATGTGTGGGAGGGGACCTTCCTCAAATGCCCCTTTGTCATGGTGGTGCAGTCACCTTCTCCACCAAGGCATTGCAACTATCTATCTCCAAAGGTTTAGTGCATGACAAAGGCTAGGAAGTTTCCTCCTTGACTCTCATCCATCCATGTGTCATATTGGTGTTGCTTCCTCAAATAATCGTGCACAACAACAACCTCCTGTCTTGTACATCCAAGCTTCTCAAGCTTTTCCTTTGTTAACTGAAAGTCATATATGCCCATAACATACCTACAATCGTCCACAATACCAACTTGATCTCTACCTGCATACTCCTCTCCATCTCTTGCCTTAGAAGAAGTGCTCAAACATCCCCTCTCATCAACAACCTTATGGTGAAGTCTCACAATAGAAGATAAATTTGTCTTCTTGGTGATGAGAGGGACTGCCTTTCCACCTCCATTCTTCTTTTCCTTCATGGATCTTGCAACAAATTCAATCATCCTCTTCTCCTTTGTTACGTGAGTCACACATCCATGCCCCCTTTGGTCCACATAATCATGCTTCACATTTAGGCCCTTCTCATATAAGGTCATCGAATAAATCCTTGGTCAATATCCCAAGCGACTCTTTCTTGTCCTTGAAACGATCATGGTTTTTCCACCAATCGTAATCAAGAGTATGTCACAGTCCACCATCGATATGGCTTGTGCAACTACCAATAAATCCTGTCCCAAGACCATAGCATGATCATCCATCTCAATCACCCTCAAATCCAACTTTCCAAACCACAAACCCACTCTTATTTGTGTGTTCCTCAAAACACCAGTCACGACCTTCATACTTGATTTAATAGCTTTGAAAGCAGTCAACTCCCTTTCCATTCAAGGTTTTGACTTCAAATATGTTTCTACCTTCTTGCTAAGGAAACTATGTGTAGCCCCCATGTCAATCAATTCAACAAACTTCTTCCCACATACATTCACCTACACAAAACTCAACCTCAAGGCATCCCCATCCTCCATAGGCTTCATCTTGCATCTTATCTCGGCAACCTTCTTCAACAATTCCACCTCAGAGTTTTCTTTCGACTTATGCCTTGACCTGACTGTCCTCTTGAGATATGCAACTTCCCCTTTCGGTTCATTCGAGCAATTCAAACCTGGTCTAGCTTGAGTTCCATCAAGCTTCTCCTCCTTCGCATGCTGCTCAACTACACCTACTTGGCACACATCAACCTCCTCCCCTCAGAGTTCTCCCATCGATTACAAGTCATCTTTCATTGCACGATAGTAAGCTCCAATTTTGTCAATGTACTCGATCTCAACTTATTTTATAACAACGGGTTTACGATCAAGAAAGTCCCTCTTGATCTCTTCCTCAAGTTCCTTGACTTTATTCTGCAACTTGACATGTTTCTTCCTTAACTTTTAAGCGAACTCGTTCATCCATGAGTTCCTAGAGTTTACGGTTGCCTTGTTGTATTTTCTCGTCAAGTTCAACAGACCTTCCATGAATATTGTTCAAGGCTTTCCGCATATCCACTATTCCATCCCTAATGTGCCCCAAGTGTTCCCACTCTTGCACCCGAGATTCATAGTGTTGTTGTCTCTTTTCCTTCCAATAATCTGTCATGTCTTCAAGATTTTGAATAGCTCTTATGCCTGCCATCTTCCTTCGTTCAACTTGGCCCAAGCTTGCTGCCTTGCCCCTGCTCAACCTCCTAGTGTCGCACTGCGACCAACTACAAAGTGCTCAACTTCAATACCAACTGCAACCACTATTGTCATATTCCTGCTTCACAATTTTCACAAAGCCCACTTTCTGCAAAATGGCTTTGATACAAACTGTCACGACCTCAATCTAGCGGTGTCTTCCAAACCGCTTGTGAGCACGATGCGACACCTCCTAACCCATTCATTTACCACTACTAGAGTTTACGAACTATGCTTCTACAACACTTAGAATATTTTCATTAAGTGTTTATTCTTTCACATGCAACTGAAATATTTCAACTATTATTAACCATTCATTCTTCATATATGCAGCGGAATAAAAATCATCATCATAATACAAATTACACACTTTTCAATGGGAGGGGAAACTCCCTAACAAGTGTGCCCAATACATATAAATTCTGCAAATACTTTACAAAATACAAGTGTTTACATAACCGGGAAACCTTCTAATTTTCCTTGCCCAACCTTGACAAAATCATGCACAAATCGTGCAACATGCATCCATCGCACATCGACCTGTCCATACGCTTGCATGGTACTATTTGCACTACCTTGTCGTGTCACTGTCCATCTGCAACGACCTCATGGAAACCCCAAAATTCGTTTTTACAAACTGTTCAACTTGAATTGCAGCATCCATTGTTCTTCCTGTAGGCCAGGCGCATCGCCCAGTTGCAGTGCTTGTCGCACTCGAACTACCTATGCCATGTTGCAACCCGAACGACCCTTGCATAGACTTCTGCCCAAGCTACTCGACCCAGTGCTACTCGTTGTTTGTGACCTGACTCCTCCACTCGACCTAAGTCCTTCGCCCTTCGGTTCCTTTGTATTTCTCTGCAGTTGTATTTATTGTGTCATGTTCAGTGGTCCAAACGAGTTTTTCCTCTGTCTTACTTATACGATTCACTTCCCACTTATTTTCCAATAGACACATTGTTTCTCCTTCCACTCGGGTCGACTTGCCCACACTTTGATGAGCCAGCCCATCCGCAAGTCCATACACACCGTTTCACATTTCTCCATGAGCCGACCCGTCCACGACACCTCGAACCACCTTAGCCCACTCGCCCACCTTGGAGCCCGACTTGTGTCCTCTGTGTCGTCCATGCCTGCTATACTTAGTCGCTTATTGCATTGGGTGGGCGCTCGCCCACTACAACTCAGTCACCTGTCGCATTTAACCGAACGCCCTCCACCCAAGTCACCATTAACTGAACACGAGTGCTTGTCACACATCTTGCGCACACCTGCACGTCTTTAACTGAAGTTGTCGATTTTTCGACTCCCTCGGGCGCTCGCCAACTCGAGGCCTTGACACTCTACATTGGAGAAATATGGTCGCTCTATAAATCAAAGGATTCATGAGCATGCTGCTCATATCAAACATTGTAGGACATGCACCTCAGCTTTAGTGGAACATGTTGAGAAAACTAAACACCAAATTTGTTTGGAATATTCCAAAGTCATTGAAACGATTGACCACTTTCAGCACCAGAAGTTTTGGGAGACTATTGAAATTGAAAAAGGTATGTTTTGCTGAATAGGGATGATGGGTGGAAGATCAACAACTGCTGGATCTCGTCTATTTTTCCTTAAGTTAGTGCCTTTCTCCCTCTCCTTTCTTTCCCGGTGGTGTTCTCCTTCTTCTTCTTCTTCTTTTCCTCATTTTTTTGTTTTTATTTATTTATTTTTAATTTTTTTATTAATGATGATCATTTTCATTGAAATCACAATATTTTTAATATTACTTCTTCATGAAAGTAGAAATGGTTATTATCAAAATAATAATAACCTATTATTATAATCAATATTTTATTAAAATTAATAATAAATTTAGTAATTCATTTTTTATATTAATTATTTTATAAATGGTTTAACATTTATAATTTTTAAATTATATATCGTTCATATTAATTAATTTATTATTATCCTCTAACATTCATTTCTCTAGCAGTTTTGCATCTTTACAATATATAATTATATGGTTTGATCAGTTCATTCATAAGATCATGATGATGAACCACATTGAGTGGTCTAGAAATATTGAAATGTGATTTACCAGAAAGATTCTCTCAATAGAAATGAACTTGTGCCAATTTCTGTTATTGATATTGTCCCCCACAAGCATGCATATCATTTGTGTGAGCACACAACACCAACAACAAAAAAATTTGGACTTTGAGTGGAGAAAATTTATTATTCTATTTGGCATACAGTGGAATGCAATAGGAAGGAGTAGCTCAGATATACTTATAGTCAATAAGTAGACTAATTGCATAACCACACATGACCAATGAACCATTAAAATAGATAAACCAAGCCATTATTAATTATAGTTCCCCCAAAACAACATGATTGGGGATACAATCCACAGATAATAGTAGAGCCAAGACTGGCCTACCAGGAATTATGATTGCTGTCTTGAGAGTACAAATCTGAAGTAAAGAGAAAAAGCAGGGGAAAAATTAATTACACAACTAACACAGAATCTTCAACAAGGTCAATAGCAGTGAACCTAATATCAATTGCTCTCCTGTCATATAAATAAGCATTTTGATATATCGACAGATTATTTTAGGTAGTAATATGGATTAATTGTCTTCCATAAGCCTAGAGGAAGTGGGTGCAGTGATTGTACTTGATTACCTATTTTTCTTCTCCAAGAAAACCAAACACTGGTTGCATCAGAGTCTAGACATATTCTAAATTCTTGTGAGCAACAATTTCATTAATTTTCATGCATAAAGATGATGCTCGACAATAATGGCGAGCCACCTCTTTGTATTAATAGTTAGAACATACTTTTCATTCTGGATGAATGAGGAATCTGTGCTTGAATGCAGAACAACTATTTGACCAAGCATCCCTTTCTCATTCTCTACTCATGCTTTTCGAGCAACAAGATCACTGATCTCCATGAAGGCACAATTGAAGATTGATTGAAAATCATTGTAATTCAATGCACATGTTGACCAGTCTTAAAAGGCTCTAAGCGGTTACCTCTTTCAAATATTGATGGATGTAACTCTTTCTTATTTTTGCAGAGATTTGAACTTCAAATATCCCTCGCTTTTACTTAAACCATCGTTCAATACAAATCTTTATTATGGAACATATATCTTAAAATTCAAGACGCAACGTTGGAGAACCATGGGACGCAACCCTAAACATACTACCAAAATTTTAAATTAATGGCGATAACATCATAAACCACGAAAAATGAAACCATTTAATATTACTAGCTCAAAATCCTACCAGATAATTCCAAAAACTCTGCACACCACAAACTTGCAATGTGAGAACACTTTCCAAAACGGTTTGGTAGGGTGCATAAGGCTCGCCTTCACTTGAGTGAATTTAAAGTTATCATATATTCTAGGTTCCATATATATGGCTACCATTCGGAGCATTTCATTAATTCATATAAGCGAAAAGCGGGCTATGTCAGATTGAAAAGCTATGGGTCACATTTCAGGAATCCACTCTACAACATATTGGCTGGGACCATAACCAGAATGTGGCCGGGACCATAACCACATTGTGGCCAGGACCATAACCAGAATGTGGCCGGGACCATAACCACATTGTGGCCAGGACCATAACCAGAATGCAGATAATATGTCCAAGAAGAGTCTATTGGATGCATAGGAAGGACTGAACATTGAAATAAAGATGACGACATTTACTACATGCCTCCACCTGCCGTGGTAGTGAACACATTCTACTGACACCAAACAAAGAACACTGCCAAAAGAGATAAGTATACATCTATATGTTTTTTGCTCTACTTTTTTGTATATGGTATATATAAACAATGACATATCATGCTGCTGCACATAGTTGACAATGTTGGATATTTTCACCTTCTTGTATATACATTAATGTCATATAAGTGTTGTTTAAATGTATGAGGAACATGGGACTTTATATGCATGTATGCTAAATATAGATAGGATACTGGAAGAAGGTGGCTACAGAAGCCCAATTTTCTGAATGATGTACTGTTTTATATCCTTCTGAAAAAAATATATATATATAAAGCTGAACCAGATAGCTGATCTTCTTTTAGAGACCAGAACCAGGTAGCTGATCTTCTCTCAGAAAACAGAACCAAAATATATATATAGAGCTGAACCAGATAGCTGATCTTCTTTTAGAGAGCAGAACCAGGTAGCTGATCTTCTCTCAGAAAACAGAACCAGGTAACTGATCTTCTCTTTAAGAGGGGTATCGACTTGGAGATCAGGTAAATATCATTTTTCGGTTTATGTGCAGGATAAACTTATGAATGCAGGATGTATCAATTTCAGATAGGGAATTCAATTATAAATATTTGATGCATATATATGCTATATATGCTGGTGTCATCCATACTGTTGAAAAGCAAGAACTTACAGATCAGGGACATATTTCTATTTTATAACTAAGAATAGATAGAATACTGAAGCAATCATATAGAAAAGATAGGGTGTCTATGAATACAGAGAAAATATATGGGAAAACAAAGTGCATAATTTTGTCTCAGAAAAGGGTAGGAAATCACTGCTACAGGCAGGAAAGTTCAATAGAAAATATATGATCACCATTCAATGCACTCAGTGTTTTTCAGAACGGGTGTACCTGCCCTTTCGTAACTGACTAACAACTTGGCGAAATTGCATGGAAGAAAAGTGGTGCCCTCGTGGCTTCCATGAATTCCTGACTTCCCAAATTCCAATGACCATTTTACACCGAGTGTTTGATGCTTCCAAGTCATTCTGAAGATAAACATTTGGTTATTTCAGGCCAGCCAGGGAAGCGCAGAGAAAGACAATAAGAGGCACATCTAGATTATTGTTTAGTAGGAAGAGTTTCTTTATATTTTACTCAATAACGCTATGGCTGTCGCCAGGGCCCAGCAACAATTTTTGGCAACTGAAGAATTTCCTTGGGAGGAACGGTTCGAGTTCTCAAGTAGCAGATCAAGAATGTGAACAAATTGGGGAATGAAGGTGCAAAAGAAAAGATCTTCGATACACAAACCATTGGAATCCATCGACGAATGTTGCAACTGGCTCTTTCCCTGAATCTGCAATTGGATTATGATCCCGAATGACTACTGTTGCTTGATGACTGTCTGTCTGAAGTCTTTGTTTGCATCTTCTTACCATGACCCTCAACTTTTTCTCATTTGGTCCACTCTCCACTCATAAATAACTACTATTTCTTATCATAATCATGGTTACTATTCCACATTCTTTGTTTGCTTCTTCGAACCTTACCCTCATTTTTTTTCTCGCTCGGTTCAGTTTCAAGTGATAAATAAGTAGGGTTTGTTGGTTCACTTTCAAGTGATAAATAAGTAGTGTTTGTTATTAAGACAATGGATGACTGGTATTGAACAGTCTTCCCTTATACTTTTCCTCCTCTGTAGCTCCTCTAATGTAAAACATGTTCTCCTCCTGCTCCTCTGTGGTTCCCACAAATACCCTGGATGTACAGACTAAACCGATCCCTATTTTGTTGCCTCTCGAATATATTTTACTGCTATTACACTCTCCTCCCTCCTTTGCTCTCCTCTACATGATCTTTCGAGATGTTGAATTCATCGTAGTCTCCAATATGGTTTCTTAATAACCATTATTGTCACAATCAAAGACCATTATTGTCATAATCAAAGAGATCATCGGAACAGATTCCAATGGTTTGTGCAAGGAAGATCTTTTTACTGGCAAATCTACCTTCAAAGTTGTGGTGAAGTCGTTGTGGACGCAGATCATTGACAAAGGAATAATGATACAGAGGCGCCCTGCTAACAAATTTTCTGGTATTGGTTTTACTTTCTGTTACTGTACTTTTGTCATAGTCCTAGGCGTTTTATTTGTTTGTCCTATATATCTATGCACTGATAATTTGATGTTAGCAAATATTCAACCTATGTTACTATACTTTTGTCATAGTCCTAGGCTTTTATTTGTTTGTCCTATATATCTATGCACTAATGGTTTAATGTTAGCAAAGATTCAACCTCATGCAAAGATTAAAGATTAAATGTCAAGTTTGACTTATTTTTACATCTTGAAGGCCGTATGAAAATGAGAATAAAACAATATAAAATGGACTAAGTTATATAAAATGGACAGGATGGAGAGAATATCTTCTCATCTATGAAGAGACAAGATGGAGAGATAATTTACTTGTGAAGACAATTTTCTCATTGAGATGGAAAGTGCAATCTTCTCATTTTCTGCGTCCAATGAGAATATACAGTGAGAATTAGAATAAAGTGATCTAGGATAGATAGGAATAGATAGAAAAATGTAATAAATAATGATTAATTTATTGTACAGTGTTTAATATTTTAGAGCTGTAAATCTTGTAAATAAGATTTCTGCTAACATTAATGAAAAAAAGTATATATATTTATAGTAAATGTTGGAACTGTAAATCTTGCAAATAAGATTTCTGCTAACGTTAATTAAAAAGAATTGTTTATGTAAAAAATATGATACACGATAAAAAGACGAACGTTTTTGTAAGACCAGGGGATCAAAATGTTGTTGCGTGTCGTATCTCATTTTATAATTCAAACAAAATCATAACAGACATTTGGTAGGATAGCTCCGCCTTTACCAAGTAAGGAAGTGAATGCAAACGGATATTTTATAAAGCCCCGCAAAATCCCTTCTCATTAGACCTACGCGGGACTGAAGGAAATAACGGGGATTCTCCGAGGCTGTCAAAGCAGTTTAATGAAGTTGAAAGGATGTCAGGGCACCTAAAGCAGGATCCAAATAGTTCAGAGTCGTTAAGAAGTAATAAAGTGCAAGCACTTTGTTCCAAATTGCTCATTCAATCAAAGGCTATCCCAGGATTCAATCTATTCAACACTATACACGCTGGTTATATAACAGAACATTGGGATTCAAATGGGATTCAATCTATTCAACACGCTATTTATATAGCAGAACATTGGGATTCAAATGGGATCCTCCATCAAAGGCTAACCCATGATTCATTATATTCAAACGCTGGTTATAGCAGAATATCCGGATTAAAATGGCAGGTTTCTTAACAATTTTTTATTATCTGTGGCAATGGGGTAGTCACGTTAAAATGTATTCCCACCAAGGTCGGAATTTCAAATTTCAAAACAGGCCTACCCATTAATTTTAAATTTGACAGTTTTCACATCGTTCTCACAAATTCAACAAAGAAGGTTGACAGTTTCATAAAATTTAGAGCTGTATTTGACAGACAAATCTCCTAGTAATGGGTAAATTTCATCCCTGATCCTCACACCTGTTAAATGTGATGGACAAATCACCTAGTAATGGGCAAATTTCATCCCTGATCCCCACACCTGTTAAATGTGATGGACAAATCACCTAGTAATGGGCAAATTTCATCCCTGATCCCCACACTCCTTAAATTTGATGGTTTTAGGGAAATTCCATCCCTGATCCCTATACCTGTTAAATTTGAAGGTTTCCATACTTGATCCTTGACGGGCAAATTCCATATCTGATCTCCACCCTCGTTAAATTTGACGGTTTTCACACTTCCTCTACATGGCCTCACAAATTCAACATTTCAACAAAAATTTGATAATTTTACAAAATTTTGAACCAAATTTGAGGGACAAACCAATTCAACATCGCAAAATTTTGAACCATATTTAACCAACAAATCACCCTGTAGCAGGGAAATTCTATCCCTGATTCCCACATATTCCCCTTCCCTGATTCCCACATATTCCCCCACAGTCTAGGGAAATCACATTTTTCAATGAGAAAATCACAATTTTCAAAATCACATTTTTCAATGAGAAATCACAATTTTCGAGAAGTGGTTGTTACTAGAATGCATGCTTCCATTCTCAGGGGAAGGACATAGCAGTTTGGATTCTGGAGCAGAGGAAGCAATGAAGTTGGAATCTCAACATCTTAGGATTTAATGCACAAATAGGCAACAAGGTGCATGAGCACCCAGGTGAGGGATTAGTGGAAAGAATGGACGCTGAAGAGTAGGGGAAAGACGAAATTACCAGGAACAGTCATTCAAAAAGGCAAAGAGGGAACCAGACTAACCTAATTTTTTTACAAAGCACATTAAAAAACCAAAATGGTGAGGAATGGATTGAAAAACCCAACGACCAATTGCACGAATGCGTAAAACCAGAATGGTTGACGAGATCTACAGAGTGTAGTTACAAGAAGTTACTAAACAAGAAAGAAAATGAAATTGAATACAACCACACAAGTAAAAACTCAAGATTTACATGGTAAAACCCCGATAGGGCATCAAGGAAACATCCACGGGGCAAGGGATTAGAATTTCTATTCAATCAATAAATGATTTTCCATTACAATAGTGCGGGCATTCATCAACTTTATATGAGCCTCCTCAATTACATAACTGTTGATTCGATAACTAATACAATTTTACCCAAATTTACATTAATTAGTTGTCAATTACCAACAAACTCCACCTTGACAACAATTTTTCTAATCCTTTGCCCATGCCCATTCATCATCTCTTCTGCAAGCCAAGAGAAGCTAAACACCATCGCAGCTTCTCTACTATAACTGGCTTTGTGAATATGTCTGCACAATTCTCTCGTGTATGGACCTTTTGAAGAGCTAATTTTCCGCCATTGATCACATGTCTCAGAAACGGATACCTTACATCAATGTGCTTGGTTCGGCTGTGATAAGCAGGATTTATAGCCAAGTGAATAGCACTCTGACTGTCACAAAGTACATTCACTTTCTCCTGCGCCCTTCCAATATCATCAAGTAGACCCTTTAACCAGATTGCTTCTTTATTGGCATCTGAAGCAGCTATATATTTTGCTTCAGTAGTGGACAACGCAACTATTTCTTGAAGCTTTGACATCCAACTAATTGCTCCACCTGCAAGAGTAAAGACATAACCTGTAGTAGATCTTTTTTTGTCCAAATCACCTGCATAATCAACATCTACATATCCGCAGACTGATCCTTCACTACCATTAAAGATGATGCAATGGTCACTTGTGCCTCTTAGATATCGCAGCATCCATTTCACTGCTCGCCAATGTTCTTCACCTGGATTTGCCATGAACCTGCTGACAACTCCAATTGCATGTGAAATGTCAGGTCTTGTAGATACTGTTATCACAAAATTTGACCTTGATAGGCTGCTGATCAAGTAGACTCTGAGTAACTCTTTCAAACCAATCTTTTGGTTGAGGCTTAGCCTCCTCAACTTGAGAGGGCTCTCTCAATAGGTTTAAGATTTTTGATTAATGATTAGATGGCTAAATCTAGGAACAAAATGGGCAAATGTATAACAAACATCTATTGGGCTACGGAGTCAAAATAGTCTTCAACAAAACAACATGATCAACAAAAAATGGAAGTCAAGGCACTTAGAGTTTAGGTTTATAAATAAAACAGTAACACACTGAATTAACATAGTTTACAAGCATGTGAAGGAAGTTAGAGCATTTTCCAATGAATTCTAAGTATCACAAGCTCATACCACTGCAAATAAGTAATTGAAAGGGGCCATAAGAACATCAAACACATAAACTCCTTGTGAATCTTGAGTAGTCAAACTGATCTCTGTGTTAAGTTTGAAAAACCACAGTTTCTTACAATAACACAACTTTCTTTTGCTAATGAAACGACCAACCATGAGGAATTCGAATCTCACGCTTTATATAGAGTTTTACAATTTTGGATACTATGATCCATGTTTAGGGGAATTCGAATTCCTAACTTTGACACCTATCTATTGATAAAACACACTACTTAATTACAACTTGACAGCTAGCCGTCTTTAAGAGTCCTAATACAAATAGGAATAAAACTCCTAAAACATGCTTTCAACAACCTTATCTATGACTTCAATACATTCTTTAATTAGTTGCCAACCCATGTCTTCGAGCTTGATTATGTCCACAGTGTTGTTACAAAACTTGCTGAGTCATGACCTAACTGTCCTAAAAACTAGGAGACAGAGTTCCTCCTTTTAAGGCCCTTAATCCTTAATGCTTATCTTCAAATAGTTTTGCTGGTGTACATGTGGCATGCATTAATAATCCATAAAAACTTCATTTTCCACTTGTGCAAAAAGGAAACTCGAAAATATGGAGGAAAGGATGAAACATGACTGTGCTGCAAAAATACTCTGTTTTCGTAGCACAACCTTTACATTACTTATGAAATAATTCTTGGAAGTTTGCTTTCTGAAACTTCATATACGATCCCATGTCAACCAGCAACTTCAAAATTTGGAACTAATTAGACCTTACCTCCGGAAAGCATCCATAAGTGCTAAATGATCATCTTCAGCAGTTTCGTAGTGTGCTACGAAACTACCGTGTATGCTCTTTTTCAACACGACCTTAAAAAATTTGTAGTTTGGGAGTTTTTTCAAAATTCCATGAAGACTGATATGATCAACCAAAAATCAAAACCACTTACCCTTATAAGATGTTCTTCTTCACAGTTGTCCTTCCTTTTATATGCCAAAACTCTTTTTATGTGCCAAAACTGTTTTAAGATATATCCTTCACTGCCCTTTTTCATCACCCTGTTTCATTATTGTTGTAGACCCTTTTCCAGATTTGGTTAACTATATTTCTAGGTCTTCAATTTGTCTCTTCAATCTCTTGTTAGTAGCTCTCAGCTGAGCATTAATCCTCCTTACAAATCTGGCTTCTTTGATTGCAGGAACAGTCCAGGTAAAATACTGAGTTTCACTGTTGATTATTTCTGGTTTGGAAACTTTTTCAGCTTCCCAGAGAGCCTTCATCCTTTTGAAATTTGTCCTTTCAGCAGCATGCCCTCTTGCTCTCACTCTTAGTCTAGCAATTTCATTGTTAGCAGCTTTTAACCTTTCTTCCATTACCTCATAACTGGCTTTTTCTGTTTGAGTGGCAGGAACTGTGTTTTTGTCACCTTCAGGTCTTGGAGATGGAAAGTCTATCAACTCTTCTTGAATAGCGAAGGCTTCTTCTGTTCTTCCCAACTCAATATTGGACTCTTGCATCTTCTTGGATTGCCTGGTTAAGGGTTTTCTGGGTTTGAAAACAAATGCTGTAACATCATCCTCAAATTCCAATTTCTTGGAGGGTTTCATTTTCTTCGACTTTCCTTGATCAAATTTTATCACATCTGCCTGTACCAAAGGGGATTTTGCAATATCAATGGCTTTTAAAATATCATTTAAATCACCCTTCAAGCTTGAACCTTCTCCCGAGATCACTGTTTTACCTTTCTCCTTTGCAATTTGACTTCTAGTCAATCTCCTTTGAACTGGTTTGTTGGTTGACTGTTCTTGTGTCATTCCTTTAACCTCAGATCTCTTTTCCTTTGTAGATTTAGGAGTTTCAAGAATGACTACTAGTGTTTTGCTCACTTGCTCTTTCACCTGTTTCCTAGGTTTCAACTTAACATACCTTTTTGCCCTGGACCTTACAGACTTGTTGGTTTATGCTGATGGAGTTTCTTTAACCCTAGGGCTAATGTCTACACCTTGTTTTTCTGCTCCAAAATCACATCAAAACAAAAACGAAGACCAATCGTTATTGATCCTTTTGAGTTCATGTAGAACTATCAGTTTAATTAGACCATGATGAAACAGGGAAGTTTCACATCCTTGAGATTTTAACTGTACTTTGTCTGCCATCTTAGCTATACTTCGATATAAGAAGTAAGGCAAATCTAAAGAAATCATACCAGTAAAATGTAACAGGAGTTTAAAATGATATGAATCAATATTTTGATATTTGCCTTCACAGGTAAAATAACGTTGAATGTTGAAGAGCAAGTTGGCATAATTGTCCTTGATGTAGTCTCTGGGAACTACCTTGGTTAACTATGTTTCTACAAACTCTGGCTTTAGAAACACCTTACATGGTTCCATGTCGAATCTGAAGTTTTTGAACCATGTATCTTGCCCCCTAGGAATCTCTGTCACCAAACCTATGACCTCTGGAGAAATTTGCAAGTTTAGCATTCCGACCTTTGTGCTTGAGCCAGTGAAATGTAGTGCAAACTCCTTTGTCACCTGAGTATGTCCTCCCTACAATTTCTTACAAAACTTCCAGCATCTTGCTTTCTTGAAGGCTTCTACAACTGATTTATCTCTGACTAGGACCTCGATGCTTTCAGGCTCTGTTCTTAAACAATGACCAGACCTGTGACGTTTCTTCTCCTCTATCATCTTTCCTTCTGAATTCCTGTAACAAAACCGGCCTCGCTTGAAATTCTGTTGATTAGCCTTGCTTGCCAATGGTGGTCAGCCTCGCCTGAATTATGGATGAGGAAAACCTTGGTGAAAAATTACCAAAGCTTACTGTTCGAAAACAATTCTATTTGAGGGTTTGCATGCAAACTAAAATGATGAGACTAGCCAGCCCTTTCGAATTTGAAATTATCTTTCATAATGAGCCCTAAATTCGAAATGATGAGTTTGGATGGCGACATGCTTAAGGACTGACTCCTAGCTGACACCTAATAATGAAAATTTTAACGGAATATTAACGGATTGATGTTTGACAAGACTGTTCTACGAATCCGCGCTTTCGTAGCGTGCAGGGAAAAGTGCTACGAAAAGAGCAACATTTTCGTAGCGCAAAACAGACATTTTACACTATCTGCGCTATGAAAACGTGGTTTCGGGGCTAATTCCAAAAATTTTCAAAATGGATTAAGCTAAGAGTTTCTAAAAAGAATGTAAGACTCATGAAACATGGAAAAAGGATGTTAGACTTTATTTGGATATGAAAAATGAAACCTTTGAGACTCCTAACCTATCACCTACCCATTAAAACATAGGGTGACTTGACACTTATCTAAGACCATGACTAGGAACAATGTAAACCCCTATTTGGTGATAACAGATACCGTCGCATACATTAAGTTGCCTACAACATTTGCATATGGTACATGAGACATATACTTTTTTTCTTCATCAGTTCTAGGACTCAAAACCGAAGAAAGCTTAAAATGCGAAGCTAATGGAACATTAACAGGTTTCACATTGTTCATAGAAAACTTTTCAAGTGTAACTTTCTCCACATACTTCTGCTGTGATAACCAAAGCTTACCATTTTTCCTATCTCTGTGTATCTCCATGCCCAAGATATGTTTTGTTGCTCCAAGATCTTTCATATCAAATGTCCTAGAGAGTTGAGCCTTTAACCTGTTGATCTCTTCCATGCTTTTGCTTGCAGTAAGCATATCGTCAACATACAAAGCTAAGATAATGAATATGCCATTGAAACTCTTGAAGTATACACAATGGTCATATTCACTTCTAATAAATTTCTAGCTCACCAAGAAGGAGTCAAACTTCTTGTACCTTCTCTGGGAGATTGCCTTAGACCATACAATGATTTCCTGAGCTTGCAAACTAATCTTCTGCTGCGACCTTGTACAAAACCTTTTGGTTGTTCCATATATAACTCTTCATTCAAATCACCATGTAGAAAAGCTGTTTTAACATCTAACTGTTCTAACTGAAGGTTAAGTAATGCAGTTAGTGCCAACACAGTACGAATAGAAACAAGTTTTACAACTGGTGAAAAAATCTCATGAAAGTCGATACCTTCAACCTAAGAATACCCTTTTGCTACTAGTCTCGCCTTGTACCTTTCTATACTTCCATTAACTTTTTGTTTTAGTTTGAAGACCCACTTGCATCCAACAACACTTCTCCCTTTAGGAAGTTCTACACGATTCCAGGTATTGTTCTTGCTGAAGGAATCCATTTCTTCTTCCATATCCGTTTTCCATTTTTCGCTATCCGTATCATCTACCGCTTCCTAATAACAAGAAGGTTTCCCATCTTCAGTAATCAAAGCAAAAGATGAAGCAGAATCTTCATACCTTTTGGGAGTTTTTCTTTCCCTTGTAGACCTTCTTAGAGTGACTGGTTGCTGAACTGGTTCAAAAACTTCAATAGTATCTTCAACACCTTTTTTTCCAGAAGTCTCATCTTCCTTTTGACTTTCATAGAAAGGTCTAGCCTCCAACTGAATTTGTTGATTTGGCGATACCTGTTCCTATTCAATTCTTTCAACATTTGATTTTAACATAGAAGATTTATCAAATGTTACGTCTCTGGTAATGACTATCTTTCGTGATGTAGGATCCCACAACTTGCACCCTTTCACCCCATAGTCATACCCAACAAAGACATAACATTTCGATTTTGGATCTAATTTTGAACGCTGATTTTTAGGAATAAGAGCATAAGCATCACAACCAAATATCCTTAAATGTGAATAATCACAAGACTAACCTGACCAAACTTCTTCAGGAATTTTACAATTAATTGCTACTAAAGGTGATCTATTAACTAAATAACAAACAATGGATACTGCTTCTACCCACAACTCCTTTTGCAAGTAAGCATTGTTGATCATGCTTCTCGCTCTTTCCATAAGAGTCTGATTCATACGTTCAGCAACACCATTTTGCTGAGGAGTATAAACAACAGTTTTGTGTTCAACAATTTCTTCTTCCTTATAGTATTGTTCAAATTCTATTGAAGTAAATTCACCACCATTGTCAGTTCTTAAACATTTCATTGATTTGCCTGTTCTTTTCTCTACCATTGCTTTAAATTGTTTAAAGATATTGAATACATCAGTTTTTTACCCAAAATTTATGGGAGAAATCATCAATAAACGTTAAAAAATATAGAGCACCTCCATATGATACAACAAGAGATAGTCCCCACAGATCATAATGAATATAATCTAAAATATCTTTACTATTATGATTTCCAGTTTTAAATCTCTGTTTACACTGTTTTCCATACACACAATGTTTACAGAAATCCAACTTCAAAGATTTCAGAGCAGGAAGTGATTTTCGTTTCATCAGTACCTTAAGACCTTTCTCGCTCATGTGACCCAATCGCTGATGCCATAGGCAAGTAACTTCTTCTTCTTTTTCTGACACAATTGCCGCTTCACTGACTTGAGTACTTCCTCTGAGTTTGTAAATATTTCCGACCTTTTCTACTTTCATAACAACTAGGGTGCCTTTAGAGACTTTCAACACTCCATTCTAACCTGTAAACTTATAACCATCCGAATCCAACACTCCCAAAGAAATCAAATTTTTCTTCAATTCAGATACATGTCTAGCATTAGTTAATGTTCTAACTGTGTTATTATAGATTTTAATCCTGATATTTCCCAACCCAACAATCTGACATGTTACATTATCACCCATAAACATAGAACTACCATTTACATCTTCATATGAAGTAAACCAATTTCTGTTTCGACACATGTGATGAGAAGCACCAGAGTCTAACAGCCAACTCTCAAAACCCTAAGAGACATTACATATAGGTAAAGTTTCATCTATCATACATAATTCTTTTGCAGATAAAACTTCGTCTGTCATCCCTGAATCAACCTGATTTACTTCCTTCTTCGGGTTATCAGAGTCTTTTCGTTTCCAACAGTGTTTTCCTAAGGTGTCCAATTTTGTTGCACTACCAACATTTTGCCTTACACTTCTTTCCCTTTGATTTAGATTTGAAAGACCCCCTTGTTTTTTCTCCTCTTTCCTTTGACTATCCTCTAGTGATCATGGCTTCTGGTGCAGCTCTTTCAGTACTGGATTTCCTTCGTACTTCTTCAGACAAGAGAGCTCCCACAACTGACTCAAATTTAAAAGAATCAACAGTGCTCAAACTGATTGAAGTTACAAAGTGGTCCCATGACTTGGGCAGAGAAAACAACAAGGTTATAGCTTTGTCTTCTTTTTGAATTTTAACTTCCATATCTGATAATTGGCATATAAGTGTATTAAAAACATTTAAATGCTCTGCAACTTTTGAACCCTCCTTCATTCAAAGACTGTATAATTGTCTTTTCAAATAAATTCAATTGGTTAACGACTTTGTCATATATAGTTTTTCCAGTTTTTCCCATAAGCCTGAAGCTGTACTCTCTTCAACAATGTTGAAGAGAACTTCATCCGCCAAGCATAACCTTGATGGTATTGAGAGCTCGGGCATCCAACTCAGAACTTCATCCGCCAAGCATAACCTTGATGGTATTGAGAGCTCGGGCATCCAACTCCTCCCAGTCCAAATCTTTCATGCTAGCAGGTTTCTTATTTGCCCCGTCCAAAGCTTTGTGCAACCCTTGTTGCACCAGCAAATCCTTAACTTTTAGTTTCCAAAGAGCAAAGTTGTTCTCGCTGGTGAATTTCTCCACCTTGAACTTTGCATTCGTCATCTTAACCATTTCTTTCTAATTTTCTTCTAAACTGTTACTTCTAGGGTTGAATTTCTCCACAATCTGCCTTCAACTAGCAACTAGGGTTTCTTTATTTTCCACAAAAAAAACCTAATTTTGTTGCCCTTTTTAATCCCTGATTTCTGTCTTCAACTAGGGTTTCTTTCTTTCAACAAGAAAACTTAATTTTGTTGCCCTTTTTTTTAACCCTGATTTATTTCTCAGAATTTCTTTTACACATATTGATTACTTCAAATATACATGAAACAATTCAATTTCCAGGAAAATTACTTCAAACCCCAAAAAAATTTCAAATTCACCAGCGTCTCAGCAACAAATTCTTATTTCTGTGGTTTTTTTTTTTTTAATTACCCAGAATTATTTTTTCTGATCGAATTCCTTTGGCGGCAAGCTCTTTGACAAGCCAGGCTTTGGACAAGCCCGCAACGGCCCCTCCTCGGTGGCTCTTCCTCTCGCGGCAGGCTTGACAACTCTTCCTCTGGCGGTAGGCTCTTCGACAAGCCAACAATGACACAGCAACGCTCAATTCCTCTAGCAGCAAGCTAGCCTGCAATGGCCCCTCCTCGGCGGCTCTTCCTCTGGTGGCAAGCTTGACAGCTCTTCCTTTGGCGGCAAACTCTTCAACAAGCCAGCAACGACGCAACAGCACTCCTCGACGAGTCCGTGGCAGTTTCTGGTCCATGCAAAGAGTAGAGTGGTAACACGTAGCTGTTGTCCACTGAAACAAATGACCCAGCCTTCCTTTGATACCGCCAGTTTTCACGCAACTCTGATGCGTCTCTCCTCTTTCACCTTTTCTTATGCAATGTCTTCTCAAATCAACTCAACTTGCTCTGATACCATTTGTAGTTACAAGAGGTTACTAAACAAGAAAGAAAAATGAAACTGAATACAACCACACAAGTAAAAACTTAAGATTTATGTGGTAAAACCCTGACAGGGTGTCAAGGAAACATCCATGGGGCAAGGGATTGGAATTTCTATTCAATCAATAAATGGTTCTCCATTACAATAGTTTGGGCATTCATTAGTTTTATATGAGCCTCCTCAATTACATAACTGTTGATTTGGTATGAAACTGATTCGGTATGAAACTAACTTGTCAATAACTAATACAATTTTACCTAAATTTACATTAATTAGTTGTCAATTACCAACACAGAAAAATACTAGCAACTAGGATTTGGGGATTTGGGGAGATTGTACTTTTTCACTCTATGAAGTTACAGTGGTCGCCAATCTTTAAAAAAATCTGGTGATCAATGATCTTCAAAAAAATACTTGAATTACAATTTGAAGCGAGAGGATTGGAAGGAAATAAGTTAGAAAAGAGAGTACGAAGGAAGTAGGTTAAAAAATATATAAAGTCAATTCAATTGATTTTTATGGAATTTTTTTAAAGATATATGACGAACATGTTGTAAAAAAATGCTTGAATCACAATTTGAGGCAAGAGGATTGGAAGGAAATAAGTTAGAAAAGAGAGTCCGAAGGGAGTAAGTTAAAGAATATATAAAATCAATTCAATTGATTTCTATGGAATTTTTTTAAAGATATATGACAAACATAGTTGTAAATAAACTCATTTCAAAAGTTGAATTTGTACACTTTTTTACCTTATTATTAAGGTTAATGATATTATTATAAATTATTACACTTATTAGGTCATTTCCAGGGATATATAGACATGGTATTTGTGAGGTGGTAGGTGGTATTGCTACATAGTATTGGTGAAGTGGTAGATGGTATTGCAAGGGGCATAGTATTGGACAATATCAGACAAGGTTATTGAGACAGAGGAATTGTTCGAACTGTTATTTTTGGCCGGGTAATTTTTTTTAGCAAATCTTGTGGAAGCAGTGTTTAAATCATGTTTTAAAAGGTGGAAATGGATTCAACACCATCAAAAACCATTGGGACACCCAAAATCTTGAAGTTTAACAACTATAACCTAGATTTACAAAAATCCTTGCTGGAACTTATCAAAATATTATCAAAGGGTGGAAATTACGGATTCCATAGAGGTCCGGTGATTCTTCCAACACCCCCCTCAAATGCAACTCGGGGGAATCGAACCTGGGTCCAGGCTTTGATACCATGAAAAGGTTTTCCGTTACACCAAAACCCGCAAGTGTTGTTAAATGTTCCAAACCAGTAACTAGGATCCCCAAGGTGGAAATTACGGATTCCATAGAGGTGCGGTGATTCTTCCAACACCCCCCTCAAACGCAACTCGAGGGAATCAAACCTGGGTCTAGGCTCTGATACCATGAATAGGTTTTCCGTTACACTAAAACCCGCAGGTGTTGGTAAACGTTCCAAACTTGTAACTAGGATCCCTAACCATGAAGAGGTTTTCCATTACACTAAAACCCGCAGGTGTTGGTAAATGTTCCAAACCAGTAACTAGGATCCCCAGGGTGGAAATTACGGATTCCATAGAGGTGCGGTGATTCTTCCAACACCCCCCCTCAAACACAACTTGGGGGAATCAAACCTGGGTCCAGGCTCTGATACCAGGTGGAGGTTTTCCGTTACACCAAAACTCGCAGGTGTTGGTAAACATTCCAAATTAGTAACTAGGATCCCCAGGGTGGAAATTACAGATTCCATAGAGGTGCGGTGATTCTTCCAACACCTCCCTCAAACACAACTTGGGGGAATCGAACCTAGGTCCAGGCTCTGATACCATGAAAAGGTTTTCCCTTACACCAAAACCTGCAGGTGTTGGTAAACGTTCCAAACCAGTAACTAAGATCCCAGGGTGGAAATTACAGATTCCATAGAGGTGAGGTGATTCTTCCAACACCCCCCTCAAAGGCAACTCGGGGGAATCGAACCTGGGTCCAAGCTTTGATACTATGAAGAGGTTTTCCGTTACACCAAAACCCGCAAGTGTTGGTAAACGTTCCAAACCAGTAACTAGGATCCTCATGGTGGAAATTACAGATTCCATAGAGATGCGGTGATTCTTCCAACACCTGTATCTGCATTAAACAATTTTGTTTATTAAAGTAATAAATTCACGTGGAAAGTTTTGTTTCATGTTTTTTTGGTAATTTGATATTTTGATTGTGTTTGAATTGTTTTTTTTTACTATTGAAATAGTTTAGTACCATAAAAACAACTTCCTAGATAAAAAATTTCCTAGTGTACCTCTATTAAAGAGTTTTGTTTATTAAAATAATAAATTCACTTGGAAAGTTATTTTTTGGAAATTGTGGTTTTTTTATTGGGTTTAAATTGGTTTTTATAATGAAAATAAATTTAGTACCATTAAAAACTTCATAAAGTAATCCAATTTTGACAACAACAAAAAATAAAAATTCATGCCTAAATTTCCTTTCTTCCTTGAGCGAATTTGTGAGCTCAATAGACTACTCTACATTAAATAGTATATTCGACAATGAGGCACCTACAGATTAACCTGCATTAAACGATCTTCGAGATTGGGGAGGATCTGCATGAAACGACAGTGGATTTGGAATTGATCTCGTCCAGAGAAACCATCAATGCTTCACTGAAGATTGTCCACAGCTGTCTATTATAGCCATTCATTATACTTTCTTTATCATCCTCGACCCCACGCATACGCCTGTAGTTGTGGTGTCAGAGCTATTAGCTTTTTGAGTTGGTGATAATCAATAGACAACTCAAGGAAGCGTGCGCAGACATTGTGTTTTGCAGCTCTGATATCAATGGTTTTGTAGAGTTCATGTGTGGATGCACAACCACTTTTATTTTTGAAGATAGAACAATTACATTAAGAAGATTTGTATTATATATATTTGTAAGGTTTGTTGAATCAGGGCAAAAAAATTCAACAAATCTTGCAAAAGTATTGTTTAAATCATGTTTTTGAAAGTGGCAATGGTTTCAGCACCATCAAAAACTTCTGGAACACTCAAAACACAAAACAAAAAACAATTAGGTAGACGGCAAATGACACAAATTACATTAGCATCAAAGTGGCGATTGCAAAACTTGAAATCACTTCAATATGTATACCTCATTCAATTCATCTTTGACATAATGTTCTTAATACATCAAAGTCGTCCTTGCAAAACTTGAAATCACTGCAACAGGTATACCTTATTCAATTCATCTTTGACATTATGTTCTTAATGTCGTTGTTCTTGCAACCCTTCCGTTGGTTGTTTGTTCTTGCGACTACTTGTTCTTCAATAGCTCTGTATATTTTTAGAGTTATCACTGCTGTTGTGGGGAATAATGTCTGTTCATGCTTGTCAAGTCTAATTTTCCTCCTCATGGCAGGGACTTCGACACTCATAGTCCCACTGGCCGGTTCTCCGATGGAAGACTCACCGCTGATTATGTTGGTCAGTTCTGCAAACTCAATGGAATCTTTATTTAAACGCAGTATGGCATTTGTTTAAGTACCCAATCCGCTGCACAGAATCTGTTGGTTTTGATTGATGTCACTTCAAACTGTTGGAAGGTATTAATTTCAACCACCCTCCATTAATACAACCGCTAGATTGATCTAGAGAATTCAGCATGTAGTTTCTAGAATTCGGCAGATACATTGGCAAATGGGCAAGCTTCCTGGAGAAGCCACCGCCACATCAAACTCCAGAAATTTCTGTGTTATGTATAAATACCTATTCATCATCCAATGAAAGCAAGTGTTCTGAGTTTTTTTTTGTGTGTTCATCTCTGAAGTTCTGCGCTCTCTGATTCAAACTCTGCTCCAGAGGAATGGTACTTATGCGGTTGTGATATCTGAGAGTTATTTCATAAATTGGGAATAGATCTAGAAATGCTATCCAGTTATAGAATGATATTCAATACAGCAAAAACACAAAAATGAATAATTAGGTTTGGTTAAATTTTGCATTTTGGTTAAGTTTACGGTGTTTATATATTACATTTTGTTACTGGGTTAATTTTTTTTTTTTTTTGGTGTTAAATTCTGTTAATAAACTTGTTGGAATATTAATTCCAACTGCCGTGCAGCGTTGCCGGAAGTTGCCTGTAAACGGCGACTGCAAAACCATTGAAGAAAACCACGAAGACTTCCCCGCACCGCCTTTTGCCATAAGTGGTATTTCTCGAAGGGCCTCCGAACACCCCGACTAAATGACACGCGTCCAGTGTACGTCTCCAAAACTGCCCATTCCCTGGGCGGTAAACATCATTTGGTTTGTGTGAGTTAGCCAAGCGATATGCGTCCGATCAAGTCAACGGACCAGGATCTCCTTCAACCTGCCTGAACCTTTTTTTTTATTTAACCGAACGGTTTTAACTTTAATGTATTTAATGAACTGTCATAGTCTTAGGTAAATACTTTAAGTCTTTCATACGGCAGGCATTATTATATGTTTTCCTTGTTAACTCATAAAAAAATAGGTATGCGATATGTTTTTTTGTGTTGACTTTGTATTGTATTGCACACGGGGATGAAGGAGAGTTTTTGCAGCAGCAAATAAAAACAAGGAGAGCACATCAGTGCGAAACCAGAGCGAGGGTTCCGAAACCAGAGTGGGGATTAATTTTTCAATGAAGACATTTTGAAATACGCAGCAACGTGATAAATTTTTTTTGTAATGGCTTGTGTGCTGGAGATTTTGAAATATGCAGGGAGCGCATAATGAATTTTTTTTGGGTATTACCACAGCATATGTAAAAATTGTTATATCAGCAGTAAACCTATGTAAAGAATTTTTATTTTACAACAGTAAATGTAAAAACTTTTCACATAGCAGTGAATGAAGATTTTACACAGTAGTGTAAAATTATCTGTAAAAGAGGCAGAGTAATTTTGTTTTTGGTAAAAGTTTTTTTTGGTGAATCCCTCTGAGAGAGAGGAAGAAAATTGTATCAGGCAGTTTATGAATTAATACAAGTTTATTTTGGTTGAAAAACTCTGCTTTTCTTAGATATTTTTATTTGGCTTCCCTGTGCAAAAGATCCTGTGGCAGAAACAAAGCATTTTCTCTGTTCTTTTATGTTTGAAATTACCAGAAATTTCCAACATGGTATCAGAGCAGATCCAGGCTCTTTGAAGGATAAAGAAGCTGAAGGAAGGTTCCTTTTGCTGCAGCAGTAAATCCTCTCCAGCAAAGTGAAGTCTCAGGCAAAAGAATCCAGGTATTCCTCAAAGTTTTTTTTGTTACTGCTGAAGAAACAATCAATGTTTTTAAATACACAGTTAAATATTTGAAGCATAGCTGAGAGTGCAAGGAATGGCTGGCTCCAGCACTAGCGTAGGTATTTTTAATACTCAGCTCCCACAGTTTAATGGGAAAAACTATGACTATTGGGCAATAACCATGAGAGCCCTGTTTGCCTCACAAGATTTATGGGAATTAGTTGAGGATGGTTTTGAAGAACCAGCAGATGAAAATCAGTTTAATAGATTAACTCAGGCAGAGAAAGATCTGTTGAAGAGCAAAAAGGAAGAAGAATTCAAAAGCCCTTGTATTTTTGTATCAAGCAGTGGACCAGAGTGTGTTTCCAAGGATAGCAGCAGCTAAGACATCCAAAGAAGCATGGCAAACCCTCAAGACAACCTATCAAGGCATGGAGAAAGTGAAGACAACAAAACTACAATTGCTGAGGAAAGATTTTGAGAATCTGTGCATGAAGGAGTCAGACAATATTGACTCATTCTTCACACATGTGATTGGTTTGGTCACACAGATAAGGACTCATGGAGAGACTCTTGAAGAAAGGAGGATTGTGGAGAAAATATTGAGGGTCCTACCCTCAAAGTTTGATGTGATTGTCACCACCATAGAAGAGACAAAGGATCTCTCAAACTTTTCAGTTGATGAACTTCATGCATCACTGATAACACATGAGCAGAGGTTGAGTAGAAATGTAAACTCATCTCTAGAGCAAGCCTTCAAGACCTAGATGTCCTTTGGAAGAGGAAGAGGTCAAGGCAGAGGAAACAAGAGAGGAAGAGGCAGAGGCCAAAACAGAGGTGGAAGGTATAGTCCAGCTAATGCTCAAGGAAGAGGCAGCAATCCAAATCAGAACCAAGGCCAAGGCAGCATCCAATAAAGAGGACAACATCATGCTCAAGGACAAAGGTATGAAAAATCCAATGTCCAATGTTATTACTGTAAAAAATATGGGCATTATGCAAATGAATGTAGGAAGAAACAACATGATATGAGTAATAGATCTAGTGCAAATATCACTAGAGAAAATATCAGCCAAGATAATGTGCTGTTAGCTTGTAATATGGCTGAAACAAACAGTGATGATATATGGTTTCTAGATTCCGGTTGCAGTAACCATATGACAGGAAACATAACCCTCTTTTTTGCTTTAGATCAGAATGTGAAGTCACAAGTCACACTTGGGACTGATAGTAAAATTTCTGTTACGGGAAAAGGAGAAGTAAAAATATTTACAAAGAAAGGTTAAAAGAAAACCATAGCAGATGTCTATTATGTTCCTGGAATGAGATGTAACCACTTAAGTATTGGACAACTTGTTCAAAAGGGGTACAATGTTTTCTTTGTGAATGATGTATGCACCATCATGGATAGAGCACCCAGCAAACGATGCATTGCTAAGTGAAGATGACAAGGAACAGGATGTTCCCTCTCAGAATAAGGGCAAATTTGAGAAACAAAGAAGTAATTGCAGCAGTTACCCAAGAGGCTTTCCAAAGCGTACCAAAGGATGAAAATTGGTTGTGGCATTTGAGATTTGGACATCTCAACTTTGGAGGTCTTAACTTGTTGAGTAGGAAAGGAATGGTAAGAGGATTACCATTGATGGAGAAACCAGACAGCCTTTGTGAAGGTTGTATCTTGGGGAAACAACACAGAGAAAGTTTTCCATCCGGGAAAAGCATCAGGGCAAAGGCACCCTTAGAAATTGTCCACTCAGACTTATGTGGACCGATGCAAACTCCATCATTAGCAGGCAGCCAATATTTTCTAACATTCATTGATGATTTTACTAGAAAGACTTGGGTTTATTTCCTGAAGAACAAAAGTGAAGTGTTTGAAAATTTTCGAAATTTCAAAGCACTTGTGGAAAACCAAAGCGGGCTGCATATCAAAGTTCTGAGAACTGACAGAGGAGGTGAGTATATCTCCAAAGAATTCCTACGGTTTTGTAGAGAAAATGGAATTCATAAGCAGTTTACAGCTAGGTACACCCCGCAGCAAAATGGAGTTGCTAAAAGGAAGAACAGGACCATCATGGATATGGCGAGGAGCATGTTGAAGGCAAAGCATTTGCCAAATGATTATTGGGCTGAAGCTGTACACTGTGCAGTATATATTTTGAATAGATGCCCTACAAAAGTAGTGATGAACAAAGTGCCGGAAGAAGCATGGAGTGGGAGAAAGCAAGGAGTCACCCACATGAAAGTTTTTGGATGTGTGGCTTATGCACACATTCCAGATCAACTAAGGAGGAAGTTGGACAGCAAAGGGGAGAAATGTATTTTCATTGGATACAGTGAGGAATCCAAAGCTTACAGGTTGTATATCCCATCCACCAAGAAGTTTTTTGTGAGCAGAGATGTTCAGTTCATTGAGGAGGAAGCTTGGGATGGAAGCATAGAGAAAACAGTGAATGTTAAAAACTGTTTGTCTCATGATGAAGATGATGAAGAGATGGCTGAAATACATCCCCAAACAACAGTGCCAACACAAGGACAACAAGAGACACCCTTGAGGAGAAATGAAAGTGCTTCTCCAAGCACACCACAAGGAGGAAATTCAAGTGCGTCTTCAAGCACTTACACACCAAATGAAAGAGGTAAGAAGTTTAGAAATTTAAGTGACATTTATGATGAAGATATGAATTCCTTGTTTGCTTTGTATTGTCATGTTAATGACCCTATTCATTTTGAAGAAGCAATTAAAGATAAGAAATGGATAGAAGCTATGGATGAGGAGATGAATGCCATAGAAAGAAACAAGACATGAGATTTGGTTGAGCTACCAAAAGGTAAAGAAGTCATTGGAGTCAAATGGATCTACAAGACCAAGAGTAATGCTGAAGGCAAAATAGAAAGACACAAGGCAAGGCTGGTTGTCAAAAGATACAAGCAGCAGTATGGGAGAGACTATGAGGAAACTTTCTCACCGGTTGCAAGAATGGAAACCGTGAGAGCAGTACTGTCCATGGCAGCACAAAACAAGTGGAAAGTTTACCAAATGGACATGAAGTCAGCATTGCTAAATGGAGTGTTAATGGAAGAGGTTTATATTGAGCAACCTCTAGGCTATGAGAAGAAAGGCCAAGAGCATAAAGTGTGCAGATTGAAGAAAGCTCTTTATGGGTTGAATCAAGCTCCAAGAGCATGGTACAGTAGGATTGATTCCTATCTACTGGAAAATGGATTTGAGAAGTGTGAGGGAGAACCCACCGTCTACATCAAAGAAAAGGATGGTAAATTGCTAATTGTTGTGTTATATGTTGATGATGTTATTTTCACAGGTAATGATAACTACCTCATTGAAAATTTCAAAACAGTCATGAAAGAGGAATTTGAAATGACTGACATGGGTTTGTTGAGATACTTCTTAGGAATAGGAGTAGATCAAAATGAAAATGGAATTTTTATCTCACAGACAAAATATGTAAATGAAGTGTTGGGCAGATTTAATATGCAAGAGTGCAAGGTAGTAATCACTCCCACAGTTATGGGATTAAAAATCAGCAAAGAGGACAGCAGCAAGGATTTTGATCCTAGCTTGTATAAGAGCATCGTTGGCAGCCTCATGTATTTTACTGCAACTAGGCCGGATATTATGTTTGTTGTTAGTTTAATTTCCAGATTCATGGAGAGGCCAAAGGAAGCACATTGGCAGGCAGCAAAAAGGATTCTGAGGTATGTTAAAGGTACTAAACGGTTTGGCATTTTATATACTACTTTAGAATGTTCAGATTTAGTTGGATACACTGATAGTGATTGGGCTGGAAGTATAGATGATCGGAAAAGTAATTCCGGTTATGTCTTTTACATGGGTTTAGAATCCATTTCATGGGCTTCTAAGAAACAGCCTATCGTGGCGTTGTCTACAGCAGATACTGAATATGTGGCAGCTACAACAGCAACATGTCAAGCAGTTTGGATGAGAAGAATGTTAAGGAGCTTAAGCCAAGAGTAGGCAAAAGCAACAGTGATTTTTTGTGACAATAGCTCAGCTATTGCATTATCCAAGAATTCTGTGTTTGATAAGAGAACAAAACACATTGACACAAGGTTTCACTACATCAGAGAATTGGTAAGCAGTGGAGAAATTGTTTTACAACATTGCAGGACTCAGGAACAGGTTGCAGACATTTTGACAAAGCCATTGGACCAGAAAAGCTTTGAATTTTTGAGGAAATGTTTGGGTATGACTGAATGCCCAACAGTTGAAATTAAAGGGGAGTGTTGGAATATTAATTCCAACTGCCGTGTAGCATTGCTGGAAGTTGCCTGTAAACGGCGACTGCAAAACCATTGAAGAAAACCACGAAGACTTCCCCGCACCGCCTTTTGCCATAAGTGGTATTTCCCGAAGGGCCTCCGAACACCCCGACTAAATGACACGCGTCTAGTGTACGTCTCCAAAACTGTCCATTCCCCGGGTGGTAAACATCGTTTGGTTTGTGTGAGTTAGCCAAGCGATATGCGTCCGATCAAGTCAACGGACCAGGATATCCTTCAACCCGCCTGAACCCTTTTTTGATTTAACCGAACGGTTTTAACTTTAATGTATTTAATGAACTGTCATAATCTTAGGTAAATACTTTAAGTCTTTCATACGGCAGGCATTATTATATGTTTTCCTTGTTAACTCATAAAAAAAATAGGTATGTGATATGTTTTTTTGTGTTGACTTTGTATTGTATTGCACACAGGGATGAAGGAGAGTTTTTGCAGCAGCAGATAAAAACAAGGAGAGCACAACAGTGCGAAACCAGAGCGAGGGTTCCGAAACCAGAGTGGGGATTAATTTTTCAATGAAGACATTTTGAAATACACAGCAGCATGATACATTTTTTTTGTAATGGCTTGTGTGCTGGAGATTTTGAAATATGCAGGGAGCACATAATGAATTTTTTTTTGTGTATTACCACAACATATGTAAAATTGTTATATCAACAATAAACCTATGTAAAGAATTTTTATTTTATAGCAGTAAATGTAAAAACTTTTCACATAGCAGTGAATGAAGATTTTACACAACAATGTAAAATTATTTGTAAAAGAGGCAAAGTAATTTTGTTTTTGGTAAAAGTTTTTTTTGGTGAATCCCTCTGAGAGAGAGGAAGAAAATTGTATCAGGCAGTTTATGAATTAATACAAGTTTATTTTGGTTGAAAAACTCTGCTTTGCTCAGAAATTTTTATTTGGCTTCCCTGTGCAAAAGATCCTGTGGCAAAAACATAGCATTTTCTCTGTTCTTTTATGTTTGAAATTACCAGAAATTTCCAACAAAACTAGTATTACATATATTAAAACTCTATATCAATGAAATAATAAAAATAAAACCAATGAGAAGAATTTAATTGCAATTTATATGGTATGTGATCTGGTTTTAATTTATTTTTTTCAAGTTTACCTCTAATATACAAAACATAAATCTGCGCTTCTGCACTTTATTATTATGTATACTCAATTTATATATTAAGACAATCCAAAAGAAATTGAGTTGCTCAATTTCAATTCCTCTTCTGGTATCTCCATATTGAGTTTAGTTTGGTTAGAACACACCCTCAATTTCAAATCATATTTTGGAATCTCCCTATTTAGTTTATTTCATGTACAACGCAAGACCCCAAAATCATATTGAAATCGATTTTAATTTGAAGTCAATCATCATCTTGTAGTTCATGGAATTGATAACTTTACTTAATTGTATAAATTGAAGAGAAGTAATTATTTTATATTTTAAATTTATTATATAGGTTGAATAACAATAAATTGTAATTGATTCCATAATTTCACATGATTATGATTTTGCATGAAATTATCTATTATTTTAAAACAAATAAAAAATCTAATTCAGCCAAAAACAGTTAAATAAAGTGCGTTGACATCATCCACCAAGGAATATGAGTTAAGTTCTTTCAATGTTAAGGGGCAGATGTCATGCCCCGTTCTAATTATGAATCCGTTGGTGTTTCCAAGACATTTAATAACAAGCTGCAAACTGCAACTTATTTACTACAGTTTAACTAAAACTTGCACGGATGACGAATGCAATCAAAATTCAGGACAGATACCGGAAAAATGCTGAGAAAAGCTTTGACCAAAAATCCTCCATTTTTTTTTGTTCAGTGCAAAAAAATTCGCAAGATTATATATTGATAGCTTAGAAATAGGAATTTACCATGATATTCAAAAAGTCCCTCATCATAACCCCAATCGGGGTGGAGAACCACGACCAATATAGGGTGGTGATGGGATGGGGAGGAGGTCGGCAGGCATCATTAGAATCGTCGATCATTAATAGAGCTGAGGTGAAAGGTGGTGGAGTAGTACGCGAACCAAGGAAAGCAGAGAAACAAATAATGGCAAGGGCAGGAGAAAGGTCCGACGGCGAGTATCGGCAGCTGCAGATGCTAGGTGGCGAAACCAATTTAAGAAGAAACGCAGGCGGAATGACAGATAACTGGAAGGCAGGGAAGGTGGAGAGGGTAGAATTAGTTTGGCAGAGAGACGTAAATCAAAGACTCAGACGCTGCCTAAGTGTCAGGATGGAGGGAGGAAGGCGGGGAAGACAGGAGAAGGAAAGCGAGGGGAAGACCACCGGGAGAGAGCAGGTTCATATGACGGTGGCGACTGATAGCTCAGATGAAAAGGATATGGAGATAGAAAAGGAGGACGGCGGGGTGAAAGTAACCTTTGAAGCCGGACAGAGCAGTAGAAGTAGCAACAAAGGGAGGCCGGGTAAAAGAGGGAAAGGAAGGAGACGCAGAGGACGAGGGCGAACTAGGCAGGGGGATTATGATGGAAGGGAGACTCCTGGTTCAGCTCAGCCGAAGAGAGGAAGGCGCTCCATCGGGCAGGCAGCTCAGGTAGCGGAGGCGGCCTACAACAATGAAACAAATGCAGATGTAAGAAGGATAATTGAGGTGTTGGAGAACAGAGTGCTGGAAGAACCCTCGGACCCTGAAATGGAAGAGTGGGATACCTTGCTGCCGGACCCTGGGAACACGAGAGGGAGATTAACGCTGTATAAGCAAGCATTACATATGTACTGGGTGATGAAGCATTTGCTTGCCAGGGCCATGGAGCAAGTAGCAGTTGAGATGACAGAGATTGCACATGGGGTGCCGGATATGAAGAAAGAACTGGCCAGCCTGCAGTTTATGACCCGGAAACAAGACATCAAAATTGAGGAGATCAAAGGTATGCTGAAGGACCTGATAAAAGCAAAGCGAGAGGAGGAGCCCAAGCAAGAAATTACGGTAGATTGACATGTCTGCCCAGTCATCCTTTTTGTTTTTGCATGCTGTTATAGACTGTAGTGCCCTTAAGTTTTTGGTAGCTTGGCATGTCTCTGATTATAAACAGTTAGGAACAAACTGCAAAAAGAAAAGTGTAAGGTTTTTTGATAGATGACGGCTGTATGTTGGACAAGTAAATTGCTCTAGACAATATTTTTGAGGGACCAACAGACCTGGTTTCCCTTCGGGGCAGGTTGAGGTCGCCTTTGCATGTAAACTTCATTTTCGTTGTATATAATAGAAATGGAAATACCGCAGCTTACAAAAAAAAAAAAGGTCCCTCATCATAAAAGTTTCATCAGTGGAGATGCCTTTTCAGCAATTTATCCAAATACTACCAAATACAAACATAAAGGGAGTAATAAACAGTCCATAGTCCTCATACAGATCCAAAGTAATAAACTAGCATGTTAAGGTTGTATGCAGTTCAGTATCAAAAAGAAAATAGAAAGCATTCAGCATGGCAATTGCTTCTTCTAGCCGGCTGTACAGCGTGAATTAACAGCAAGTCCATCCTTCCAAGTGAATTGAAAGAAAAACAGTTATAAGACAAGTAGAGTTACAAACAATTATACAAAAAAAAGGCAATGGAAAAAACTAGCCAGGGAATGGGAAGTCTCCCATGTCAATGACTTTCTGATCCAGGATAATTTCTAAATGCATTTTTCCAGTGTTACCATTCAAACCCCTCTTCGATAGTTCATCTGCATCCATATTATGTTCCCTGCCAATATCCCTGATAGTGGAGTTTCTGTGTTGATTCCATAGTAATTTAATTCTCGTCAACCAGCCCTGTAATAATTGGTTGGTGATGTTTGCATTGCGCATTAATTGATCAATTATAATTTTTGAATCCCCATGGATATGAATAAGAGGGATATCAAGGAAATTTGAAAACTATAAGAGGCTCCATAAGGCCATTGCTTCAGCCTTTGTGTTAGTGCCCCTACCTCCATGCCAGAATGTTATGTATGTCAGTGTCTCTGAGACGGCAAGCCAAAACCGCAACCACATGTGTGTTGTTGAGCAACACCATCAAAAAAACCCACAGGGTATTCCATTTGAAGTTCAGTCCTCTTTTGATGAGGTGTTTTGGAGAAAATTTCATTGGATGTATGCAGTGTGTGGCTGATTAAAACATTTTCAATGATCTTATAGAAATTTTCAGTGCAATTCTGAAAGATGCATCTATTTTTCCACTTCCAAATTTCCCAAAAGAGAATGGGTAGAATGATTCTTCAGACAAACTTTTGAGAGCTCCACCACCGTAAACAATCTACAATACCTGCATGTTGAATGTATGAAAAACCAATATATGAAGAAAGTCTTTTCCATACCTGAATTGTATGTCGAAATGTAAGGAAAATATGACTATTATTTTCCGATTCCTCTTTGCAGATAAGACAGATTCGAGGTCCTTGCCATTGTCGCTTTTGCAAGTTTTCCCAAGTAAGATTTTTATTATGGAAAACTAAAGAGGGAAATAAAATGATTTTGTTTGGGATATGAGTTTTCCAAAATGCAGATAAAACATGTTTATCGGTCAGTTGTGTATCCTCGGAACAGAGAGAGAGGTATATATCTGCAACTTTGATGTTCTCATTCTTCATCTTTCTCGACCAGATAAGTTTACCATGATTGCCAACATGGCAAATCCTGAGTTGTTTCAGCTCAACAACAATGCAGTCCCATTCTAGGACCCAGTGCTTAGATAGACCCAATCCTTGCGTGTTCTTCCAGACTGAGTATGGACCCCTCCATAGTGAAATGGCTGGACACCAGAAGTATATGCCCCTTCTAGTAAGAGAAATTAAGCGCTGCTCTGGGATCATATCCATATTGCCGGCACCCAGAATGTGGTTGATGCCAATGAGAATGTTGTGGCCAGAGCCAATATTCCAAGCCAAGTGTTGTAGGAAGATCTCTGTGACTTTTTTTAAACTGAGCCAAATAGCCGATCCATTTGAGACCACAATGAACCTCTTCAGAACAAGTATATAAAATCCAGATTCTTTAAATATTTTTCTCTGATGACCAGACTCCATGTTCCCATTCCAAAAATACCTCTCCAAATTGACTTGATTAATAATGCCCATCCAAAGCCACTAAGGTCAAGAACTCCCCATCCCCCACGGCCTTTTGCAAAGTGATTCTAGATGATTCTAGATAATTTAGACAAGTGAAATTTCTTATATTCATGCCTACCCCAAATAAAATAAATAAAATTAGCCATAACACGGTTGAATGAGTGAATGATGGCAGCAGGAATATGATATAGATAGGCCCACTATACCTCTAATTGATTAAATACAGCTTGTGTAAAGATGACACGACCCCAAGAATAAATTCCTATATTCCCTCTCTATTTTCATTGTCCTTGGCTTCTTTTCAAACCGATTGAAACAAAGTTTTACCATAAATGGATGGTCCATTTATCTTAGGTGCAATCGTGATCCTTTATCTTAAATCTCCACAAGATGGCCTCCTAAATGCAAATTCCATACAAATAGAAAACACCACATACGGTTATGAATTAAAAGTTGTACCGACAGAACAAACCATACCCATACACCATCTTCTCTTGAACCTGCTAAACGGAAGAAAATGAAAAAAATAAAACGGTATAAATTTTCACATCTCTGCCACTGCCAGTGTCGAAAAGAATATGCGAAATAATAATGTATTGTGTGTAGATGCTAAAATACATGACAATAAAATCAATGAATGATTTGAATGAACGAATGACTGTGCACCTAGAAGAAGCATAGAGTGATATATTGTATAGTTATTACATGATTTATATGTATCAGTTTTATATCTACTACTATGGTGTTGCTGAAGTTGCAATCTTTGATAACTGCAACTCAAAAAATAGAAAAGAAATACCTACTGCTCTATTGTTTTAATAAAAAATAAATACATTTAATAAAATTTCATTAAATTTATTTCAAGTCAAACAAACCAAAATTATATGTACATTTAATAAAATTCCATTTAATTTGTTTAAGTCAAACTAACCAAAATTATATGTACAAAATTTATTTATACAAAAAAAATAAAAAAAATTTGTAACATGCTGCCACATAATTCTTGTTATTAATCATCGAAAAAATATTCAACTTGGTTAAGATTAAATTTATAAATTTATTATTTTCTGATTTTATTTTTGAAAAGAGAATTTGTAAATTTATTGATTAAGTTTTATGATTTTATTATAGTTGAATTTATATATCTGCTTTCCTTATAATTATATAAATAGCTTTAATTTAAAAACGGGAATCCAACTTTTGTGAATCCTTATTCCTCTTTATATGTGATAATGTTTGATGATTGATCATTATTGGAAAGAGTTAGTTTTTTCCTAGGTTGTTCAAGTTTATCAAGTTTAGTTTGATACGATTTATTTTTTGAAAAATTTGTTTCTAGTGTGTATCAGGTTGTTTAGGTTGTTTAGTTGGATAATATGTTTTTTTCAACTAAATATTTAGAAGACTTAAATATTTTTCAACCAATAAATTGTATGTCCAAGATATCAAGATATTTACTCCATATTGGAAACAAAATTTATATATTTATATTTGTTATATTACATTGTTTAATGCAAAATACTCAAATCTAGTTTTTGATGTATAACCATTTGCATCACAACATACTATTTGTAGGAGAAATTAAAATAAACATATTGAATAATTAAGCCTAATATAGCTAAGTACATGAGTGTTATTTGTTTGAATGTAATTAAGATATTATTTATTCATAGAATCCTTAAAGAAGGATTAAATATGTTATTTTAAAAGCATAACAAAATTTAAATATTTTGAAAAACAAAAATGAATAGTTATTTGGGTTGATAGTCTTGTTTCTTTAGTATTAGAGATTCCAAAATTTTAATTCAATTATAAATAAATATTAATGGCAGAGATTTAAATTGCATGGGAACTAGTACAACCATATTAAAAATATTAATGTGGTTGGTATAGTCAAAGACTTCATAAAAAAAAAAAAAACTATTTCAACACTAAGAATGCCTTACTAATGCACACATTTCCCTGATTAACCATGTATAAAAAGGTTATGGGTTAACTTTAACTTAAAAATATTATGGGTCTTATAAATAAATGTTATAAATGATAATGAGGAACTTATCATGGAGGAATTTATTAGAATTGGAATAATATCAAATCCCCAGGAAATTAGTGGGTGGGGAGCCATGTGGCATGAATCTAATCTTTTAAATTTTTTAAAAATAATGGATCATTTTGCTAAATACAATTTGTCTTATATATAAATGAATTTTATAAATAACAATGATGAACTTATCATGGATGAACTTAAAAGAATTGGAGTAACCTTAAATCCCAAGGAAATTGGTGGGCGAGAGCCACTTGGCACAAATCTAATTTTTTAAATTGAATTATATTAAAAGTCAATGCAACGTAACAAACTTTTTAATACAATACAACCATTGATAAACATTAAGACTGCTCATATATTGAGCATATTCCTTCGAGAATCAATTTAGGCCCTCAATTAAAAAAATAAAAAATAAAAATCAACAAATCATCAATCATCATCCACCTTAAGTTGAAAATATTCATAATATACACAAATCAATGGTTGAGATTTCATCACAAAAATAAAACAACTAATAAAATATTGTTGTTGAAAATAGCAACAAGTAATGCTATAAATAGCATTGTTATAGATAGCATTTTAAGTACCATTATTGAAAATAGCAACAAGGAATGCTAAAAATAAAAATGCTAAAAATAGCATTGCTATAGATAGCATTTCAAGATATATTCCAATTTTTATTTGTCATTGAATCAAAATTGAGAATTAAAATTCGAATTTAGTCTCACTAACTGTTTGAAAAATAATTAACTAATTTAATTAGTGGGAGAAATTCAAACATGAAGTCTATGTGAAGACATGCAACAATTATCCCTTTGATTGAGGAAGTTATCCCTTAATTAAGGAGATAAGGATGAGTTGTAATTAGTTAGCTCAATTAACTGAGTTAAATCCAGATAAGTTAGTTCCAAACAGTTGGATGAACTAATTGTGAGTTCAGTCAGTTAATGCATGCAACTAGTGTTCTCTAGATAATTGAACATTCTCTCATAAATAACTCATGCATGTGAGTTCAGAGAAAGACCTTGTTGAGATTAAAGGAAGGGACATTGTACTATCAGTTGGAGGAATTTTTCTATAAAGGAACTCATCCATGCAGAAGGAATTCACTCCTTCAGGATTGTACAGTTATTTCAGAGGAATTTTCCTATAAAGGAAACTCATCCATGCAGAAGGAATTCACTCCTTCAGGATTGCATAGTTATTTCAAAGGTCAATGTTGTGTGTGAGGTGAGAATCACATAGGTTGCAGCTAGAGGACCCAAGAGAAATTGCACAAGGAAATAGGAGGCTTAGAGGACTGAAGGAAGTCATATGTGTTGTCTATTATGTCTATAAGCAGTAGTGAGGGATTGTACTAAGAGTTGGATAGCTTGACAGATAAAACTTTGTGTAATCCTGAGATATTTTCACTTGTATGATAATACAGATAGCAGGGTTTTTAGTTGAGGCTTTCCCAAGAGTATTCCTCTGTGTTCATGCGTGATTGATTTCTCATTCTTTGTTATATGTGTTCTATTTGATCTTGCTCAAAATCCATTAAGCTTCTACAAGTTTGTTTGTAGAAGTAGATCAAGTACAGTGAGAAATTGTACAATTGTATTGTTGAATGCCATGAACAAAAATTAAGAAATATGATTAACTAATATTGTTTATATTAAAATACATAGATCTATTAACTAATATTGTTTATATTAAAATACATAGATCTATTAACTAATATTGTTTATATTAAAATACATAGATCTATAGATCTATGTGTTCTATTTTTATTAATATATATAATTGTCTATAATTAAATTTATTAAAATATGTTTTTAATATAATAATAAGTCTTATGATAAAAAAATTATAATTCATGAAAAAAGAAAAGAAAATAAAACGAAAATTAAGTTAAAACAAAAAATTAGTAACTAGTAGAAATAGAAGTTACTAAACAATCCACAATAAAACTTCAACCAATCACCTTACAAATTAATAAATTTCAATAATAATAAAAATTAATTTTTTAATGTTAAATTATAGATAAACGTCATAATTTTTTGATAAAAACAAAATTGAACATAAATATAATAAACATTAAAATTGTATACCAAACATTAAAAAAACTATTTTTATTTATGAAAAGTGAATAATTTTTATGGATCAAAATTCCAAAAAAATCCAATATAACTTGAAGTGTTTTGAATGTGTCTGAATCAATTTAGAAAAACCTTTGAAAATCCAAAAACATCTTTTTTTTAAGTTCCCTGAATTTACGTTTTTCCCTTGTCAATTTTATTGAAAATCAAAATTTCCGTTAATAGGTATGACCATAAACCATGAAAGATGTAACCATAGTATGCATCATAAAATATTTTACTGGGAAATTGAAATGAGAATGAAACCTGAATGAGAATGAAACATGAATAGACGGTAGGTTATGTAACCTTTCTAATTGTCTCAAACATTAGTTTACTTTCTCTGTATATGATTAAAAGACAGATTCTGCAGCTCTCAAGATCTTACCAGACAATTGAGATGTTAAGTTGTCCGCTCAAAATAAAACCTCATCACAAATCTTCAATGTGAGAAAACTTTCAAAAACGATTTGGTATACTGGATGTCATACTGTAGGCTCCTCGTATTTGGCCGCCGTTCAACCCACCCAGCTGGTGTATGTGGCTTTTCATAACCGCCAGACAAGTTGGCGAAATTGCATGGAAGACAAGTGGTGCCCACGTGGTTTCCATGAATTCTGACTTTCCCGATTCTAATGAGTTGGCGAAATTGAATGAAAGACAAGTGGTGACCACATAGTTTCATGAATTTATGTTTAAGGAAGTCCAATCAGGGATCAAAATTGAACACGTCAGAGCCCTTCAAAGGGTCTCTGGCAAGTCAGAGAAGTAAGAAGAAAATTTTACCAGTCAAAAAAAATTTAAAAATTGATTTTTGTCATTTAAAAAAAAAATTGGAATAATATCTTAAATTTTTTTTAAGAAGTGCTGTCAAATTGTCAATTTTTTTTTAAATTTCATTTTTCTTGAAATTAGAATTTTAGGAATGAAAAAATTAGAATTTTAGGAATGTTGAATTTGTAAATTTCTTTTCATGTTAAAACTTAAGTCCCATTTTAGAAACTCCCATTTGAAAAACAACAGTCTCCTTTTGAGTTGTTTTTTCTAATTGTGCATATGATGCAAGTTTTTATTACACCTGAAATCAACTCCCCTCTCTGCTTACCTGTCATCGTGTAAGCCACACGATTATATGTTAGACGATTGCAACAATTTCAGCCGTTGATCGTTGATTCAAAAGGGTTGCCCAAACGGTTTGGGCATTTCATTTGGCGGATCGAATAGTTTCATCAGGGCAGCTGAACCGGGCTCTCTAGTGCTACATGCGTCCCACTAACCCTGTTGGCGGGCTTTTCTTGTACTGTCTATGGGTGGAGTTGATTGATCCCAAGGCTGTACTGAGCAGGCAGCACATTCTCACAAATCCCACATTCTCACAAATCCCGGTGTTCTCAAATCCATCGTTGAGAAAGTGGACATGAGAGAAAGCGATACCGTCCTGGAAATCGGCCCGGGTACTGGAAATCTAACCCTAGAGTTGCTGCAGGCCGCCCATAGAGTCATCGCAGTCGAGATCGATCCCCGGATGATCGAAGTAGTTCACAAATGCATAAAGGGGACCGAAATGGCTCAGAGATTGGAGGTGAGTTCCAATTTCCTTTGCATCTTGTTTTTACATTCATTCACCTTATTTACCTCATTAACAATATGTCAATTCCACATGGATTGTGACTCTTCATGCCCACCCCAAGTTTCAAATCCTCAGAGACATGTTTTCCCTTCATGAGTTGTTGCTTCTATGCACCTGTGTAAGCAGCGGCTCAGGCTCCGGCTCCATGTGGATGGGGCAAGGTGTAGGTCTTCTGCTACAATCACTGAGACATATGTTTTCGAATATCTATTGTCAGCCTGCTATAGTTCGTTGTGATATTCACATAATGGAAATGGGCATGCTTTCTGCATGACCTGATTTCAGTTCATCGCGATAATCCCATAATGGAGAAGGGTGCGCTTGCTGCATTTGTAAACTGGAAACATCAACCAAAAAAAAATCCTACATTGACAACAATACTGAAGAAGGTTTATTTGTGAAATACCACATACATTAAAACTTTTTCAAATCTTTGCCAATCTGAAAACTGGGTTTAGGGTGAATTTCTCATGCCTATGCGATGAAAACTGGCTATGGGGTGAAGTCCTCATGCTTATGTGATAGCAGCCTTCTTTTCTTCAGTTACTACCTTTCTCCAATCTAATGATGCTTAGAAGTACATGTGTGCTTTGGGAAGCCATAATCTTGTAACGTACTGCACTTTCTGTCTGGCAATGAAAAATGCCAATTTTGGCAATAAAACACTTCTTCTTTTTGCAAATTTGATGTTGCAGATGGATTCCCTACCCCCTTATGTCTAATTGGGCACCTCAGTATTAAATTTATGCAATTCAAACCTGTAATTCCAAGATTCTGGCAAAATTTCTGCCAGAATTACAAGGAAAATGCACTGGAAAGAGATTCTGTTTACTGCAAGGTTAGCCTAAGCTATGTGCTTTGCAGGTTCCCTTGTGATGTCTTCGTAATTGTCTCTTGCAATTCCTTTTTTGTTCCTTGTGATTGCTGTCTTTGGTGATACCTTATTAATTTTTGGGATTACGATAAATCAAAGTTGCTCTTCTCTAATATGACTATCTCCTTTTTCTTTTCTGTTATGGACAGTTGGTGCGAGGGGACATACTACGAACAGACTTGCCAACTTTTGACATATGTGTAGCCAATATACCTTACCAGATATCATCTCCGCTCATCTTCAAGCTTTTGTCCACCATGCCCAAGTTTCGAAGTGCCACCCTCATGCTTCAGAAGGAATTTGGCCACTGCCTCGTGGAAAAGCCTGGTGATTCCCTTTTCAATCGCCTGGCTGTCAATGTGGATCTTCTGGCCAGTACCAAGCTCCTTATGGATGTGAGCAAGAGGCATTTTACGCCATGCCCTAAAGTGGATTCCTCTGTTGTGAGAATCGAACCAAGGGCATGGCCTCCTCCTGTCGACTTGAGTGAATGGAATAGATTCACTCTGATGTGTTTCACCAGAAAGAATAAGACTCTCGGTGCAATCTTCCTGTTCATCAATTTTAATCTTGAAGGCATATATCCCTGCTATTGTTTATTTGCTCCCCAATATTATCTTCTTTAAAGGCATTTAGAGCATGGATGGCAGCAATTTCTCAACAAACAGTATAGGTACATTTGCATTGTATGAGCAAATGGAGGAATTTTTCCTTTTTAGTTAAAAGGACGAATCATCTTCGGTTTTTCTTTGCAAGCAATACTTTAAGCAGACAGGCGTTTCAATATGAATTAGTTATGTTTTTTCGATCTCTTCATATTTATTTTCTTCAACATGTTTGAAACTTTTTCTTCTGGGAACTATTGTTTTTGCAAATATTTTACCTTGAATCAATTTGTCTCAGCATGCATTCAAGTTAGTTAGAATGGAATCACATAGGTTTCAGCAGTTTAGCCTAGTCGGTTGTCTCATTAGTCAGGACTTATGAGATGTATGTTAAAAGACTGAAACCTGCTTATGTTAAGGTGAATTTGTGCTGAAAACATTTTTCAATACTCACGGATCAGACCTTGATCCGAAGAAACTTGTGGGTTAATGGAAACTCATGATCACAGATATAACTGAAAAAGGGAAAAGGAAACCCTCCTATTGAACGATTTCCTCTGCGAAGTTTTTCTCAAGCTCTTGTCAAATACAAGGCAAACTCTTACATTCCAGCTTAACAGAGTTCTTCGCAGAACTGAGGTTTTAAACATTTTGTTCGTAACTGACAGGAAAAATATCTTGAAGATGGATCACTTTCAGCTGCATAATTTTTTTAGTGTCTTGTACTCTAAAGTTGGAGTACGAGGGAAAATATTCCTTGCTCATTAAATAAAGCCTCATCTGTGACTCCATCGGTAACAACCACTCTTTAGAAGGTAGGCCCCGATATAAATACCAACATTTTGAAAGAGAGTCTAAAATCCTGAAAGGCTCTAAAGGATCATAGTGTACAACGGTGACTTCCCCACAAAGATTAGTCTTGCACATTACACAAGACTTGATCGAAGGATTTTCTGCGTAATGAAAAAGACAATATGGGAGATTCCAATCACGTTCCAAGGCATTTTTTAAAATGTGGATGTGACAAAAGGTTGTTGTGGAACGTGTTGTTTGTATATTTTAACACACTAACACTTTACAACAATGAACTAACAATATTCATGATGAAAATAGCAATAGGGAAGATTTATCTGCATAATGAAAAAGACAATATGGGAGATTCCAATCATGTTCCAAGGCATTTTTAAAAATGTGGACGTGACAAAAGGTTGTTGTGGAAGGTGTTGTTTGTATATGGAAAATTTCTTGATCATTGTGTATAATCCTAATGTTGATAGATATGTCTACTAAGTGGTTCCAGTTAATGGGGCATTGATTTGAGTGGTCAATATTTTTTTTTTATTTATCAAAGTAATCTTGTGTTGTATTTGTGTTCTTCAATTTATGCCTTACGGCGTTTCCTTTGCAACATCTGATGCAAATGCTAGTTAATTATTATGTCACAATTACCTTTTGATACCATTACATTTGGCAGTTGTTCCCATTTCAAAAACAACAGTTTCTTTTCGAGTTGTTTTTTTTAATTGTGCATATGATAGAATTTCTTATTAATTATTATGTCACAACTACCCCTTGATACCATTAAATTTGGTAGTTTCAATTGAGAGCGACTAGATGTCAATATGGGCCATGTATTAGGTCTGTAATTTCACTGGGTTGTGCTTGAAGGTTGCCTAAAGCAAGGTTTGATGACGATTTAAGTTGGAGGGGAGCATAGATTCATCATTCAGCAAACGACTTTCAAGCAAGGTTTAAGCACGATTTATGCTTGGAGAGGAGCGCATTCAACAAGCTTCCTAACATACTGGATTTGATTTGTTTGCGGATTCCCAATTCCTGGTATGTTTTCATATTAAAAAAGGAGATACCAAAAACATATACACATTTGTACATTCGTTTGTTGAATCCTAAACCTGTTTAGAATTTTACTAAATTTTTTCGTTCATGCAATAAACTTAAATTTGATTGAGCTACTTGTATATTGGCTTGAACGTTTTGGTCACAAAAATTTCCTACAAAATTAATCCTTATCTAAACTGGAGCAGGAATATAGGTCTCCTTTTTATCCATTAATGGTAAATGCATTCGATATATTAGTTGTGGCTCATATCAAACCTGCCTTATATACAACATCCATGGGGTTGTTGTTCCACCATTTTCCTGTGGCTCATATCGGACTTGTCTTATATACAACATCCATGGGGTTGTTGTTCCACCATTTTCCTGTGAAAAAATAAAAAGAAATTTGAAAATAATTTACTGTTGTCAATTGAATTGCTCTTTTTTTTTATGCTTTTCATTATAGAAGTGTGACCTGAATATGTGCCCTTCTAAATGAAATTAAGACCTGCCCTTCAAATTTGATCACTGAGTCCAATGCCCATTTTACACCAAGCGTGAAGTCATTCTGAAGACAACCACAAGTTTTTGGTTATTTCAGACAAGCTAGGAAAGCGCAGAGAAACACAGTGACAGAAAGCGCAGAGAAACACAATGGCAAGGTTTTGGTTATTTTAGGCAAGCTAGGAAAGCGCAGAGAAACACAATGGCAAGTTTTTGGTTATTTCAGGCAAGCTAGGAAAGCGCAGAGAAACACAGTGGCAGAAAGCGCTGACAGACGCACTATAAGTAAAATTAAATAAATGAATAATTCGGTGGCCGTGGTTGGAAACAACTTGTGCAGAATGGCCACACAAAACTTTCCAAGGGAGGAGTAGTACAAATCCTGAAGTAGCGGATCCAGAATGTGAACGAATTGGGGAGTAAAGGTGCAAAAGGAAAGGTCTTCAATACACAAACCATTGGAAGATACTGATCAATGACCAATGTTGCTTGATGATTGTCTGTCTGGAGTCTCTGTTTGCTTCTTCGTACCATGACCCTAAACTTTTTCTCATTTTGGTGTTATTGGTTTTGCAGAGCCTCTGTTTGCTTCTTCGTCCCATGATTCTGATCTTTTTTCTCATTGACCCTGATCTCTTTCTCATTTCCCCACTCTCAAATGATAAATAAGCAGTGTTTCTTATTAAGATCATGGATGACTTATATTGAACATTCTTCCATTCTTCTCCTCTGGAGATCCTCTAATGTAAAACAAGTTCTCCTCCTCCTCTGTGGTTTGTTGGGTATTTTTCAATGGGAAAATACCAAAACCAAACAAATAAATACCACAGAGCCAATGCTCTGTTTCATTTCTTCCAGGACCTTTGCACAACGAAGCTATTAAAAACAAATTAACTCAGAACAGAGTATTACACAGCCATAAAAACATTTTTATTTGCTTAAAACAAAAAGGACTGATACAATTTCATCCTCTGTGCAAAGAGGGATTCACTGGAGAGACTCTGTCTCTCTCTCGCTTCTGGTCTTCCACTGCTGTGGGTATTACATAAACAATCTCATGCTATCTCTTGGTTTTGCGATGGCAAACCAATACAATACATCCCTGTTTTCAAATTCTTTTCGCACTGCGGTGCGTTCTATTCATTCCAATGATATCTCGCACTGCTGTGCGTTCATTACAAATCCATGAGCTCTCGCACTGCTGTGCGTTCATTACAAATCCATGAGCTCTCGCACTGCTGTGCGTTTAAAACAAACAAAACAAAAAAAACTAACCCACACCACTGTGCGCTGCCGCAGTTACAATACACCACAACAAAAAAAACATAACATTACCATTACCCCACACAGGCTTACATAGCCATATATAAAAACATATAAAAAATAACGTGGCCCATAACCATATTAAATGGCCTCACCAAATTCTACGTAAAAAAAACATATATAAAAAATATAGGACGAATGCCCCATAACCACATTAAACGGGCCGCCACCTAATTCCACGTAAAACCCATAAAAACCATTACTTTTCCTCCACGGCAGTCAACCACAAAACGACAAAAAAAATTTCATTTTGACGCGGGTGGGGTCGACTGACGTCACTTCGGTGCCACGTGTCGCCACCTCATTCGTTGGGCCCGATCGTTAAACTCCGCGCAGCTTCGCGGAGATCTGAGCCTGCAGACCCGATCCAACGCAATTCGCACACCACTCTTCCGCAACCAGCACGACCTTTAGCGGCCGGGGAGAGGGTGGTTTCGGCGCTCGTACATGGGACGCGTGGCGCACCCTGATTGTGTCGGGTCCCCTCCGGCGGATACAGCCTTTTGCCAAAGGCGGTGCGGGGAGACCGGGGCGGTTTTCCGAAAACTGCCATGCAGTTGGAATTAATATTCCAACACTCTCCTTTAATTTCAACTGCTGGGCATTAGGACATACCCAAACACTTCCTCTCGTAGAGGGATTCCTCAGTACTGCTGTTACAAAGATATCATCCTCACATAGAGGGATTCACCAACTGCTTCTGATGCAGTTCACAAACAAACAAAGTTGTCTTCCTCTTAATAGAGGGATTAACATGAAACTGTGCTTAAGAGCACCTTCCTCATGACAGAGGGATTCACCATTACAATGTGTTGAAGAGAACCTTCCTCTTGACAGAGGGATTCACCTGTTATAAAAAACATCTTCCTCTTGACGGAGGGATGTACCAAACTATGCTAAAGAGCATCTTCCTCTCAACAGAGGGATTCACCAATGACTATGCTGAAAAGCATCATCCTCTTGATAGAGGGATTCTCCAAGAACTTCACTTCCTCTCACGGAGGGATTACTGCCAAACACTGCCTTAGATGCAGTTTCAAAACAATAAAAATTCATTGCACTGTTCTTTTTTTTGCTGCTGCATATTCTCTGTTGCACTGTTGTGCCATCTTCTTTACTGTGTCTACCCCACACTGTTGTGTCTACACTTGCACTGCTTGTGCACTTTTCAAAGACAAATACTCTGTCTTTTCTGGAACAATTACACTGTCCCAACTTACAAATTTACACTGCTGTGTGTAAATATTTCTTACATTCACTGCTGTAAAGAAAAAATTTCTTTTACATCTGCTGCTGTCCATCACCTTTCATTTCTTCAACAAAAACTTCATGCTGCTGCATTTTCTTATTTGCATTGCTGTGTGCTTCTCCTTCTTGCCATCATGCTGCTGTCCATAACTTCTTGCTGCTGCATTTTTCATATTCACTGCTGTCCATACCCATAACCATAGACTGTCATCCCTGGGTTTTTATTTGCTGCTGCGTTGCCTCTGCAATTTGCACTGTGGCTGCCTTTTGTTTCATCATACTGTTGTGTGCCCATACACTAACTCTTTACTCTCCATTACTTGCACATAGAGAGAAATCATCCTCACGCTGTTTTGCGCTGCATTCTCCACACAACAAAAAAAATTAACACGGGCTGCTGCCTTTTCTTTTTACACCCTTGCTTCACACAATCTTAGTCTTCATTCATTTTTTTACACAATGCACTGCTGTGCAGTTCCTTTCATTTTTCTGCTGCCACACATTATCATTCACCCATGTGCATTAAAAATCTGTTGTCCCTGTTTTTCTTTATGCATTTCTTTGCATGCTGCATTGCATATGAAGAAAAACATTACATTTTTTTATTGCTGTGTATTGTACTCACTCTGCTGTGAGTATGTTCTCTCACATTTCATAAAAGAAAACTACATTCCATTGCTATGCATTTCAATGCATGTACTCCATAAAAAAAATTCAAACTGTTGTTTTATGTTCTGTCTTCCCACTGCTGTGAGGGTCTCCATGCTCTGCATACTTTTCTTCTTGCGCTGCTGCTCTTTACATTTGAGCGCTGCCCCCATTTCTTTTCTGCCGTTATAGCAGATTTAACTTCATGTCCTTCCCTTAAAAAAAGGTCTTCATCAAGGAGTGACTGTTAATACAGTTCAACAATAAGAATTACAAGCTCCCCTTTAATGTGTGCTTGTCTTCTTTTGGCAGACTCTTCTCAAAACAAATTTAGATCCACTGGAGAGTTCAAGGGGTTTTCAGATTGCCTTTCCTTCCTTCTCCATACTTGTGTAACTTTCTTCTTTTGCATGGGTCTAGCTTGTGTAAGAGCCCATGTCGAGTTACAATCTCGTGCCATATGCCCAATGTTATGACACTTGAAACATTCTACATTTTTCATGAATAACATTTCATGATTTCTTCTAAAATTGTTTCTTGGAGGTTGTCGAAGACCACAACATTTATCTTTATGAAATGCTCTACAGTCTTTTGCCATATGACCAAAGTTTGAGCAAGCATAACAATAACCATAAAATGAACTTTGGTACCTGGATGATGGAGGTTTCCTTGATGTACTTCTGAAGCCTTGCTGCCTTGAGATCCTTTGATGATCACCATTGCCTCTTGCCTTCTTGACATCAGCTACATTTCATCTTGGAGCTGGTTTTCTGCTTGGAGCAGGATTTCTTCTATTGCAGCCTTCATTTTTCTCCTTGCCTTTGCTGGAACTAGGAGCATCATACCTTCTTTCTGGCTTCTTCACATCTCCTTTGCTTAAAGCATCCTCATCCTTGTTTGAGGGTTCACCTACATACCCAAGTCCTGATTTATCAGATGGAGATCTGTGATAGTTGAGCATGTCATCCAAAGCTTGAGAGCTCTTCATGATCTTGTTCATCCCTTCAACCTTCTTCCTGAGGAGGACAATCTCTTCTTCCAACTTTTCACATACATTATTTTTCTTTGCTAGTTGTCCCTCAGTTTCTTCCTTGCTACGAGTAGCTTCAGCTGCTACTATTTTGAAGGAGATAATATCTGTCTTCATTTTGGAGATTTCTGCTTGACTGCTCTCCATTTTCTTTTCAGCTCCTTGTGCCTGCTTCTTAGCTTCTTGTAGTTCGGACTTAAGGGAGGAGACCTCTACCTTGTACTGTCCAATCTCTTCCACAAGCTTATTCACTCTCTTGTGTCTTTCTTCAAGTTGACTTGTCAAGGCATCTTCCTGCTTCTTTGCTTTGTTCAACTGATTTGTCATGGATATGACTTCTTCATGATGTTTCCTCTTGCATTGGTCAAGTTCCTTCTTAAGCTTGCTAAGCTCTTCATCCCTTTCTTTTACTTGAAGCTTGATGAGGTCAAGCTTTTCATTCTCAGCTTCTATGATGGGTTCATAAGTTTCTTCTTGACTCATTGTCATGGTCAGTGCTCCCTTTGCATGAAGGTCATGCACTCTGTCCCATATATCCTTTGCTGATGTATATTTTCCTAGATTCCTCTTCACAGAATCAGGCAGTCCATCCAAGATAGTCTTTGCTGCTTGTGCATCATACTCCATGGATTCTTTATCCATCTTGCTATCATCAATCACTGATTCCCAGATTTCACTCCCTTGAAACTGTAAGAAAGCCCTCATTTTTATTTCCCATACATCAAAGTTTCCATCAAACTTTGGGGTTTCAAATAGAATGTATTCAAATGGATTGCCTTCTATTTTAGTAGAGGAGGGAGACACATTTTTAGCAGGCTTGGAGGCTTTCTTCTTTGACCTCGCTATTCTTAACTAGACTTCAAATACTTGACTGTGTTTTTTTTAATCACTGACTGTTTCTATAACAGTAACACAAAGGAAAGCTTTGAGAAATACCTTAACCCTTTTGGCTGTGGCTTCACACTGCTGGAGAGGTTTGACTGCTGCAACAACACCTTCCTTCAGCTTCTTTGAGCCTTCAAAGAGCCTGGACTAGCTCTGATACCACTGTTGGGTATTTTTCAATGGGAAAATACCAAAACCAAACAAATAAATACCACAAAGCCAATGCTCTGTTCCATTTCTTCCAGGTCCTTTGCACAGCGAAGCTATTAAAAACAAATTAACTTAGAACAGAGTATTACACAGCCATAAAAACATTTTTATTTGCTTAAAACAAAAAGGACTGATACAATTTCATCCTCTGTGCAAAGAGGGATTCACTGGAGAGACTCTGTCTCTCTCTCGCTTCTGGTCTTCCACTGCTGTGGGTATTACATAAACAATCTCATGCTATCTCTTGGTTTTGCGATGGCAAACCAATACAATACATCCCTGTTTTCAAATTCTTTTCGCACTACGGTGCGTTCTATTCATTCCAATGATATCTCGCACTGTTGTGCGTTCATTACAAATCCATGAGCTCTCGCACTGCTGTGCGTTTAAAACAAACAAAACAAAAAAAACTAACCCACACCACTGTGTGCTGCCGCAGTTACAATACACCACAACAAAAAAAACATAACATTACCATTACCCCACACAGGCTTACATAGCCATATATAAAAACATATAAAAAATAACGTGGCCCATAACCATATTAAATGGCCTCACCAAATTCTACGTAAAAAAAACATATATAAAAAATATAGGACGAATGCCCCATAACCACATTAAACGGGCCGCCACCTAATTCCACGTAAAACCCATAAAAACCATTACTTTTCCTCCACGGCGGTCAACCACAAAACGACAAAAAAAATTTCATTTTGACGCGGGTGGGGTCGGTTGACGTCACTTCGGTGCCACGTGTCGCCACCTCATTCGTCGGGCCCGATCGTTAAACTCCGCGCAGCTTCGCAGAGATCTGAGCCCGCAGACCCGATCCAACGCAATTCGCACACCACTCTTCCGCAACCAGCACGACCTTTAGCGGCCGGGGAGAGGGCGGTTTCGGCGCTCGTACATGGGACGCGTGGCGCGCCCTGATTGTGTCGGGTCCCCTCCGGCGGATACAGCCTTTTGCCAAAGGCGGTGCGGGGAGACCGGGGCGGTTTTCTGAAAACTGCCATGCAGTTGGAATTAATATTCCAACACTCCCCTTTAATTTCAACTGTTGGGCATTAGGACATACCCAAACACTTCCTCTCGTAGAGGGATTCCTCAGTACTGCTGTTACAAAGATATCATCCTCACATAGAGGGATTCACCAACTGCTTCTGATGCAGTTCACAAACAAACAAAGTTGTCTTCCTCTTAATAGAGGGATTAACATGAAACTGTGCTTAAGAGCACCTTCCTCATGACAGAGGGATTCACCATTACAATGTGCTGAAGAGAACCTTCCTCTTGACAGAGGGATTCACCTGTTATAAAAAACATCTTCCTCTTGACGGAGGGATGTACCAAACTATGCTAAAGAGCATCTTCCTCTCAACAGAGGGATTCACCAATGACTATGCTGAAAAGCATCATCCTCTTGATAGAGGGATTCTCCAAGAACTTCACTTCCTCTCACGGAGGGATTACTGCCAAACACTGCCTTAGATGCAGTTTCAAAACAATAAAAATTCATTGCACTGTTCTTTTTTTTGCTGCTGCATATTCTCTGTTGCACTGTTGTGTCATCTTCTTTACTGTGTCTACCCCACACTGTTGTGTCTACACTTGCACTGCTTGTGCACTTTTCAAAGACAAATACTTTGTCTTTTCTGGAACAATTACACTGTCCCAACTTACAAATTTACACTGCTGTGTGTAAATATTTCTTACATTCACTGCTGTAAAGAAAAAATTTCTTTTACATCTGCTGCTGTCCATCACCTTTCATTTCTTCAACAAAAACTTCATGCTGCTGCATTTTCTTATTTGCATTGTTGTGTGCTTCTCCTTCTTGCCACCATGCTGCTGTCCATAACTTCTTGCTGCTGCATTTTTCATATTCACTGCTGTCCATACCCATAACCATAGACTGTCATCCCTGGGTTTTTATTTGCTGCTGCGTTGCCTCTGCAATTTGCACTGTGGCTTCCTTTTGTTTCATCATACTGTTGTGTGCCCATACACTAACTCTTTACTCTCCATTACTTGCACATAGAGAGAAATCATCCTCACGCTGTTTTGCGCTGCATTCTCCACACAACAAAAAAAATTAACACGGACTGTTGCCTTTTCTTTTTACACCCTTGCTTCACACAATCTTAGTCTTCATTCATTTTTTTACACAATGCACTGCTGTGCAGTTCCTTTCATTTTTCTGCTGCCACACATTATCATTCACCCATGTGCATTAAAAATCTGTTGTCCCTGTTTTTCTTTATGCATTTCTTTGCATGGTGCATTGCATATGAAGAAAAACATTACATTTTTTTATTGCTGTGTATTATACTCACTCTGCTGTGAGTATGTTCTCTCACATTTCATAAAAGAAAACTACATTCCATTGCTATGCATTTCAATGCATGTACTCCATAAAAAAAATTCAAGCTGTTGTTTTATGTTCTGTCTTCCCACTGCTGTGAGGGTCTCCATGCTCTGCATACTTTTCTTCTTGCGCTGCTGCTCTTTACATTTGAGCGCTGCCCCCATTTCTTTTCTGCCGTTATAGCAGATTTAACTTCATGTCCTTCCCTTAAAAAAAGGTCTTCATCAAGGAGTGACTGTTAATACAGTTCAGCAATAAGAATTACAAGCTCCCCTTTAATGTGTGCTTGTCTTCTTTTGGCAGACTCTTCTCAAAACAAATTTAGATCCACTGGAGAGTTCAAGGGGTTTTCAGATTGCCTTTCCTTCCTTCTCCATACTTGTGTAACTTTCTTCTTTTGCATGGGTCTAGCTTGTATAAGAGCCCATGTCGAGTTACAATCTCGTGCCATATGCCCAATGTTATGACACTTGAAACATTCTACATTTTTCATGAATAACATTTCATGATTTCTTCTAAAATTGTTTCTTGGAGGTTGTCGAAGACCACAACATTTATCTTTATGAAATGCTCTACAGTCTTTTGCCATATGACCAAAGTTTGAGCAAGCATAACAATAACCATAAAATGAACTTTGGTACCTGGATGATGGAGGTTTCCTTGATGTACTTCTGAAGCCTTGCTGCCTTGAGATCCTTTGATGATCACCATTGCCTCTTGCCTTCTTGACATCAGCTACATTTCATCTTGGAGCTGGTTTTCTGCTTGGAGCAGGATTTCTTCTATTGCAGCCTTCATTTTTCTCCTTGCCTTTGCTGGAACTAGGAGCATCATACCTTCTTTCTGGCTTCTTCACATCTCCTTTGCTTAAAGCATCCTCATCCTTGTTTGAGGGTTCACCTACATACCCAAGTCCTGATTTATCAGATGGAGATCTGTGATAGCTGAGCATGTCATCCAAAGCTTGAGAGCTCTTCATGATCTTGTTCATCCCTTCAACCTTCTTCCTGAGGAGGACAATCTCTTCTTCCAACTTTTCACATACATTATTTTTCTTTGCTAGTTGTCCTTCAGTTTCTTCCTTGCTACGAGTAGCTTCAGCTGCTACTATTTTGAAGGAGATAATATCTGTCTTCATTTTGGAGATTTCTGCTTGACTACTCTCCATTTTCTTTTCAGCTCCTTGTGCCTGCTTCTTGGCTTCTTGTAGTTCGGACTTAAGGGAGGAGACCTCTACCTTGTACTGTCCAATCTCTTCCACAAGCTTATTCACTCTCTTGTGTCTTTCTTCAAGTTGACTTGTCAAGGCATCTTCCTGCTTCTTTGCTTTGTTCAACTGATTTGTCATGGATATGACTTCTTCATGATGTTTCCTCTTGCATTGGTCAAGTTCTTTCTTAAGCTTGCTAAGCTCTTCATCCCTTTCTTTTACTTGAAGCTTGATGAGGTCAAGCTTTTCATTCTCAGCTTCTATGATGGGTTCATAAGTTTCTTCTTGACTCATTGTCATGGTCAGTGCTCCCTTTGCATGAAGGTCATGCAGTCTGTCCCATATATCCTTTGCTGATGTATATTTTCCTAGATTCCTCTTCACAGAATCAGGCAGTCCATCCAAGATAGTCTTTGCTGCTTGTGCATCATACTCCATGGATTCTTTATCCATCTTGCTATCATCAATCACTGATTCCCAGATTTCACTCCCTTGAAACTGTAAGAAAGCCCTCATTTTTATTTCCCATACATCAAAGTTTCCATCAAACTTTGGGGTTTCAAATAGAATGTATTCAAATGGATTGCGTTCTATTTTAGTAGAGGAGGGAGACACATTTTTAGCAGGCTTGGAGGCTTTCTTCTTTGACCTCGCCATTCTTAACTAGACTTCAAATACTTGACTGTGTTTTTTTTAATCACTGACTGTTACTATAACAGTAACACAAAGGAAAGCTTTGAGAAATACCTTAACCCTTTTGGCTGTGGCTTCACACTGCTGGAGAGGTTTGACTGCTGCAACAACACCTTCCTTCATCTTCTTTGAGCCTTCAAAGAGCCTGGACTAGCTCTGATACCACTGTTGGGTATTTTTCAATGGGAAAATACCAAAACCAAACAAATAAATACCACAAAGCCAATGCTCTGTTCCATTTCTTCCAGGTCCTTTGCACAGCGAAGCTATTAAAAACAAATTAACTCAGAACAGAGTATTACACAGCCATAAAAACATTTTTATTTGCTTAAAACAAAAAGGACTGATACAATTTCATCCTCTGTGCAAAGAGGGATTCACTGGAGAGACTCTGTCTCTCTCTCGCTTCTGGTCTTCCACTGCTGTGGGTATTACATAAACAATCTCATGCTATCTCTTGGTTTTGCGATGGCAAACCAATACAATACATCCCTGTTTTCAAATTCTTTTCGCACTGCGGTGCGTTCTATTCATTCCAATGATATCTCGCACTGCTGTGCGTTCATTACAAATCCATGAGCTCTCGCACTGCTGTGCGTTTAAAACAAACAAAACAAAAAAAACTAACCCACACCACTGTGCGCTGCCGCAGTTACAATACACCACAACAAGAAAAACATAACATTACCATTACCCCACACAGGCTTACATAGCCATATATAAAAACATATAAAAAATAACGTGGCCCATAACCATATTAAATGGCCTCACCAAATTCTACGTAAAAAAAACATATATAAAAAATATAGGACGAATGCCCCATAACCACATTAAATGGGCCGCCACCTAATTCCACGTAAAACCCATAAAAACCATTACTTTTCCTCCACGGCGGTCAACCACAAAACGACAAAAAAAATTTCATTTTGACGCGGGTGGGGTCGGCTGACGTCACTTCGGTGCCACGTGTCGCCACCTCATTCGTCGGGCCCGATCGTTAAACTCCGCGCAGCTTCGCGGAGATCTGAGCCTACAGACCCGATCCAACGCAATTCGCACACCACTCTTCCGCAACCAGCACGACCTTTAGCGGCCGGGGAGAGGGCGGTTTCGGCGCTCGTACATGGGACGCGTGGTGCGCCCTGATTGTGTCGGGTCCCCTCCGGCGGATACAGCCTTTTGCCAAAGGCGGTGCGGGGAGACCGGGGCGGTTTTCCGAAAACTGCCATGCAGTTGGAATTAATATTCCAACACTCCCCTTTAATTTCAACTGCTGGGCATTAGGACATACCCAAACACTTCCTCTCGTAGAGGGATTCCTCAGTACTGCTGTTACAAAGATATCATCCTCACATAGAGGGATTCACCAACTGCTTCTGATGCAGTTCACAAACAAACAAAGTTGTCTTCCTCTTAATAGAGGGATTAACATGAAACTGTGCTTAAGAGCACCTTCCTCATGACAGAGGGATTCACCATTACAATGTGCTGAAGAGCACCTTCCTCTTGACAGAGGGATTCACCTGTTATAAAAAACATCTTCCTCTTGACGGAGGGATGTACCAAACTATGCTAAAGAGCATCTTCCTCTCAACAGAGGGATTCACCAATGACTATGCTGAAAAGCATCATCCTCTTGATAGAGGGATTCTCCAAGAACTTCACTTCCTCTCACGGAGGGATTACTACCAAACACTGCCTTAGATGCAGTTTCAAAACAATAAAAATTCATTGCACTGTTCTTTTTTTTGCTGCTGCATATTCTCTGTTGCACTGTTGTGCCATCTTCTTTACTGTGTCTACCCCACACTGTTGTGTCTACACTTGCACTGCTTGTGCACTTTTCAAAGACAAATACTCTGTCTTTTCTGGAACAATTACACTGTCCCAACTTACAAATTTACACTGCTGTGTGTAAATATTTCTTACATTCACTGCTGTAAAGAAAAAATTTCTTTTACATCTGCTACTGTCCATCACCTTTCATTTCTTCAACAAAAACTTCATGCTGCTGCATTTTCTTATTTGCATTGCTGTGTGCTTCTCCTTCTTGCCACCATGCTGCTGTCCATAACTTCTTGCTGCTGCATTTTTCATATTCACTGCTGTCCATACCCATAACCATAGACTGTCATCCCTGGGTTTTTATTTGCTGCTGCGTTGCCTCTGCAATTTGCACTGTGGCTGCCTTTTGTTTCATCATACTATTGTGTGCCCATACACTAACTCTTTACTCTCCATTACTTGCACATAGAGAGAAATCATCCTCACGCTGTTTTGCGCTGCATTCTCCACACAACAAAAAAAATTAACACGGACTGTTGCCTTTTCTTTTTACACCCTTGCTTCACACAATCTTAGTCTTCATTCATTTTTTTACACAATGCACTGCTGTGCAGTTCCTTTCATTTTTCTGCTGCCACACATTATCATTCACCCATGTGCATTAAAAATCTGTTGTCCCTGTTTTTCTTTATGCATTTCTTTGCATGGTGCATTGCATATGAAGAAAAACATTACATTTTTTTATTGCTGTGTATTGTACTCACTCTGCTGTGAGTATGTTCTCTCACATTTCATAAAAGAAAACTACATTCCATTGCTATGCATTTCAATGCATGTACTCCATAAAAAAAATTCAAGCTGTTGTTTTATGTTCTGTCTTCCCACTGCTGTGAGGGTCTCCATGCTCTGCATACTTTTCTTCTTGCGCTGCTGCTCTTTACATTTGAGCGCTGCCCCCATTTCTTTTCTGCCGTTATAGCAGATTTAACTTCATGTCCTTCCCTTAAAAAAAGGTCTTCATCAAGGAGTGACTGTTAATACAGTTCAGCAATAAGAATTACAAGCTCCCCTTTAATGTGTGCTTGTCTTCTTTTGGCAGACTCTTCTCAAAACAAATTTAGATCCACTGGAGAGTTCAAGGGGTTTTCAGATTGCCTTTCCTTCCTTCTCCATACTTGTGTAACTTTCTTCTTTTGCATGGGTCTAGCTTGTGTAAGAGCCCATGTCGAGTTACAATCTCGTGCCATATGCCCAATGTTATGACACTTGAAACATTCTACATTTTTCATGAATAACATTTCATGATTTCTTCTAAAATTGTTTCTTGGAGGTTGTCGAAGACCACAACATTTATCTTTATGAAATGCTCTAAAGTCTTTTGCCATATGACCAAAGTTTGAGCAAGCATAACAATAACCATAAAATGAACTTTGGTACCTGGATGATGGAGGTTTCCTTGATGTACTTCTGAAGCCTTGCTGCCTTGAGATCCTTTGATGATCACCATTGCCTCTTGCCTTCTTGACATCAGCTACATTTCTTCTTGCAGCTGGTTTTCTGCTTGGAGCAGGATTTCTTCTATTGCAGCCTTCATTTTTCTCCTTGCCTTTGCTGGAACTAGGAGCATCATACCTTCTTTCTGGCTTCTTCACATCTCCTTTGCTTAAAGCATCCTCATCCTTGTTTGAGGGTTCACCTACATACCCAAGTCCTGAATTATCAGATGGAGATCTGTGATAGCTGAGCATGTCATCCAAAGCTTGAGAGCTCTTCATGATCTTGTTCATCCCTTCAACCTTCTTCCTGAGGAGGACAATCTCTTCTTCCAACTTTTCACATACATTATTTTTCTTTGCTAGTTGTCCCTCAGTTTCTTCCTTGCTACGAGTAGCTTCTGCTGCTACTATTTTGAAGGAGATAATATCTGTCTTCATTTTGGAGATTTCTGCTTGACTGCTCTCCATTTTATTTTCAGCTCCTTGTGCCTGCTTCTTGGCTTCTTGTAGTTCGGACTTAAGGGAGGAGACCTCTACCTTGTACTGTCCAATCTCTTCCACAAGCTTATTCACTCTCTTGTGTCTTTCTTCAAGTTGACTTGTCAAGGCATCTTCCTGCTTCTTTGCTTTGTTCAACTGATTTGTCATGGATATGACTTCTTCATGATGTTTCCTCTTGCATTGGTCAAGCTCCTTCTTAAGCTTGGTAAGCTCTTCATCCCTTTCTTTTACTTGAAGCTTGATGAGGTCAAGCTTTTCATTCTCAGCTTCTATGATGGGTTCATAAGTTTCTTCTTGACTCATTGTCATGGTCAGTGCTCCCTTTGCATGAAGGTCATGCAGTCTGTCCCATATATCCTTTGCTGATGTATATTTTCCTAGATTCCTCTTCACAGAATCAGGCAGTCCATCCAAGATAGTCTTTGCTGCTTGTGCATCATACTCCATGGATTCTTTATCCATCTTGCTATCATCAATCACTGATTCCCAGATTTCACTCCCTTGAAACTGTAAGAAAGCCCTCATTTTTATTTCCCATACATCAAAGTTTCCATCAAACTTTGGGGTTTCAAATAGAATGTATTCAAATGGATTGCCTTCTATTTTAGTAGAGGAGGGAGACACATTTTTAGCAGGCTTGGAGGCTTTCTTCTTTGACCTCGCCATTCTTAACTAGACTTCAAATACTTGACTGTGTTTTTTTTAATCACTGACTGTTTCTATAACAGTAACACAAAGGAAAGCTTTGAGAAATAACTTAATCCTTTTGGCTGTGGCTTCACACTGTTGGAGAGGTTTGACTGCTGCAACAACACCTTCCTTCAGCTTCTTTGAGCCTTCAAAGAGCCTGGACTAGCTCTGATACCACTGTTGGGTATTTTTCAATGGGAAAATACCAAAACCAAACAAATAAATACCACAAAGCCAATGCTCTGTTCCATTTCTTCCAGGACCTTTGCACAACGAAGCTATTAAAAACAAATTAACTCAGAACAGAGTATTACACAGCCATAAAAACATTTTTATTTGCTTAAAACAGAAAGGACTGATACAATTTCATCCTCTGTGCAAAGAGGGATTCACTGGAGAGACTCTGTCTCTCTCTCGCTTCTGGTCTTCCACTGCTGTGGGTATTACATAAATAATCTCATGCTATCTCTTGGTTTTGCGATGGCAAACCAATACAATACATCCCTATTTTCAAATTCTTTTCGCACTGCGGTGCGTTCTATTCATTCCAATGATATCTCGCACTGCTGTGCGTTCATTACAAATCCATGAGCTCTCGCACTGCTGTGCGTTTAAAACAAACAAAACAAAAAAAACTAACCCACACCACTGTGCGCTGCCGCAGTTACAATACACCACAACAAAAAAAACATAACATTACCATTACCCCACACAGGCTTACATAGCCATATATAAAAACATATAAAAAATAACGTGGCCCATAACCATATTAAATGGCCTCACCAAATTCTACGTAAAAAAAACATATATAAAAAATATAGGACGAATGCCCCATAACCACATTAAACGGGCCGCCACCTAATTCCACGTAAAACCCATAAAAACCATTACTTTTCCTCCACGGCGGTCAACCACAAAACGACAAAAAAAATTTCATTTTGACGCGGGCGGGGTCGGCTGACGTCACTTCGGTGCCATGTGTCGCCACCTCATTCGTCGGGCCCGATCGTTAAACTCCGCGCAGCTTCGCGGAGATCTGAGCCTGCAGAGCCGATCAAACGCAATTCGCACACCACTCTTCCGCAACCAGCACGACCTTTAGCGGCCGGGGAGAGGGCGGTTTCGGCGCTCGTACATGGGACGTGTGGCGCGCCCTGATTGTGTCGTGTCCCCTCCGGCGGATACAGCCTTTTGCCAAAGGCGGTGCGGGGAGACCGGGGCGGTTTTCCGAAAACTGCCGTGCAGTTGGAATTAATATTCCAACATGGTTCCCACAAGTAGTCTGGATGTACAGAGTAACCCGATCCCCTATTTCGTTGCCTCTCGGAATGGATTTCACTGCTGCCATTCCAATCTCCTCCCTCCCTTGCGCTCCTCTACATGATCTTTCTAGGATGTTTGATTTCATCATAGTCTCCAATATGGTTTCTTAATAATCATTATTGGCATAATCAAAGAGATCACCTGAAATCATTCCAAAGCTCTGGTTCCAATGGTTTGTGCAAGGAAGATCTTTTTACTGGCAAATCTACCTTCAAAGTTGTAGTGAACGTTGTGGTGAAGTGGTTGTAGACGCAGATCATTCACAAAGAAAGCTTTCCTTTCTGCTCTTTTGTCGCATGACTGATGGAATAACGATACAGAGACTCACAGATTTTCTGGTATCTTCTTCGTAGACTGGGTTTTTTACTTTCAATTGTTGTAATTTTGTTATTGGTTTAGGTGTTTATTATATTTGTGGTGTATTTATTTCTTAATGGTTTTACGTTGGCAAAGATTAAGTATCACGCAATAGATTGACTCGCTATCTTACGTTGGCAAAGATTAAGTATTCATGCAGTAGATTGAATCCCGTTAAGTTGAATATTTTAAATGAAAATGAAAATAAAACTATGCAGTAAACTAATGATTAACTAACGATTCACTCACTATCTTACAAGTTGAATAAAAATGAGAATAAAACTATGGAGAAAATTAGCTTTCTAATGTTTAGGTGTTTGTTGCTTTAGAATAAGATTGAGATTTTATTTGATAGGGAGTGGTTCAAACCATCTTTAGTGTGAAAGCCTATATATTAGAGGCTCATTTGACTCATTGTAATAGGGCATTCATGAGTGTTTATACACTCTCCAGGTATCTCACCTGAAGAGTCATTTAGTTAATATATTGGATTTTTATCTTGATATCAAAGCTTCAAGGTTGTTGATCCTGTAAGCTAAGTGAGGGCGCGACTGTAACAGAGTAGTCACGAGATTTGGGTGAAAAAGTGCGACGAGCGCAGTGTACCACTTCACTCATCTTTTGTTTTGGAAACTCGGCCTGAGTGTTGGGTAGAGCGTCGCGAGTGCAAGCTGTAAGGCTGCGACTAGCTTTGCGACTTCCCTGTGGATAAAAGCGCCCACTTTGGACTGTGCAAAAGGCTGCGTGGAAGCTGAGGAAGCTGGACTTACCCAAGGTGTGGCTGTTGTGGTCAGCGTGAAGCATGTGAGTTGTTCACTAGTGTGAAGACGGAAGAACTGAAGAGCACAAAGGCAGCACGAGGCACCATGGAGATTACTCGAGAGCACACTGTGGAGCCCTGAACTGCGTAGAGGTGAGAGTGTGGAGATCGTAGAAATTAAGAGGTGACCTACAGCGTGAAGCTACGCAGGAGATTCTATAGATACAAAACACCACACACGCTGAGGAACAGAGAAGCCTAGGCATAATTGAAGGATGTACACTAACCCTGAGTTGGGGCCACCGCCGCTGTCGTCATCATTATTGTGAGCTACTACCGCCATGCTTTGAGTTGGAGACTTTTTTGTATTGTGGAGCACTGTGGTAAAGCACTAGAGGAAAGGTCAGAGGCCTGTGAATGGTGAACGGTCCAGAACAATGAACGTTCTCAGACATGCTCTCCTGCAGGTCCCTTTGTTGCTGCAGATCTGCCCACAACGATGGTTATAAGTTGTTATTAGGAACTGTGATGAGAAGTAGATTCTAGAGTTGGTTTTACGGTGAACGGTGGTGCATGTGGATTGTGGAGCGTCCTGCGCGTCTATTCGTGGGAAGCATTATGTGTGAGTGAGAAGTGTTGAGAACACTGTTGTGTACGCCGAGGAGGAGTCGGTAGTGTGGAGGCCGGATCGCCAAGCAGAACCGCTGAGGACGTGAGGAGGCCAAGATCGCGGAAAAAGCTGGTTGCGTGTGGCAAAGTGTTCTTTGCTTGCGTGTGGCTAACTGTGAGGAGATTACCATCCTTGGAGTAGTGTGAGATCTGTGCAATAGAAATACGATCCAGGCCTGTGCAATCAGAGGAAATTCGTGGAGTGTTGTTGCTACCTCCACATGGAGGAGAATTGCCCAGATTCGATGAGATTGCACAGTGTAGAGCATTGACTTCCGATCTGTGCCGATCCATGCCTCCGTTGAACAATGTGAACTGTGGAGACTACAATAGTCATCATAAAATAAGGAGTGTTGTCTGCGACTGTTATCGACAACAATAGAATGGTGGAGATGTGTTGTTGGATGTTGCAGTGAGAGCGACTTACTAAATCGTATCTCAAATCCATGAACAATAGGTATCCTTCAGTGAGTTGTTGTGTTGTTGACCGTGGGAGAGTTTGTTGTCGAATCCTTGGGCTACTTCTTGGAATTCTGTGTGAAAAGTTTGTAGCCTCCTCTCACATCTAGTTTGGTTCATACCATCGGTTAATGAGCAGTTGGCAGATTGCTATTGTTGTATGGATCTACATGTTAATGGTTGCATGAGAATTCGAAGGAAGATCGTGGATTAGTTTGGAGTTGCATGAGAGCAGCTAGGCGTGCTTCTGATCTGTGCAATGGCAGCGACCTTTTGGAGTGTGGATGCATGAATTGGTGGACGCAACGACACAACGGGTTTGGCTGGCGTTCTAGGCCTCGTAAGGGGCTTTGATCCTCATCCACCCCCTTCATCTAACAACTTCGATTATCTCCACAGACAATCAGTAACGAATCGACTATGGAATGAGCTGTGGATCGACGATTTTGTTGTTGATATTGTGGTAAATCGTTCAGATGCAGGTAGGGTTTATTGCTTTTTCCAGGCAGGATTAGGTTGTATTTTAAAATTTGGTCCCTAGAAGCAACTACTATGGAGGTTTTGCGGTATGCCGAAAGCCAATGTTGAGAGGGAAAGGATCCGGATCGGGATCTGATAACGAAGCAACCTGTATTGTTTGCGATAACTTTCATTCTAGTGGCTATTGTGGAAATCCCGAATTGACATTATCAGATTTTATCTGCTGTGTGAGGATTTGTTGTTCAGGAAAGCAACTGTGGATGCTGGTGAGGAACTGCCTGTGAAGTGATCTGCGTGGGGCTGGTGAGAGCCGTGGGATGCTGCCAGTAGTGTGAGGAAATCTCTCACTGTGTGTGTATTTGCCTAAAGAGGAGACTGTTTGACCTGTCTGTGGAGTCATAGAGCCGGTGGAGATATCCGCGTGCTGGTGGAGAATTTGAGCGTGGTGGATCGATTTCCAGATCCGAAATTGATAGGGGAGAAAATGGGTCTTCAAAGTAAATTGAAAGAGTCTCAAAGAAAACTAAGGAGAAAGCATCAAAGGAGAAATGAAAAATATTGTTTTGCTGAATTTAGTGATGTGTTTCAGGTTGACGGTGATGGACCAGCTGCTGATCAAGATGCAGATTTGGAATTTGGTGAGATTATTAAATGGTTAAATTTTACCGTTTTTTTTTTTTCAGGTATGAATTATGAAATATGGGCAAATGAAATGAAAGTAGTATTATGGAAGATAAATTTACTGGATTATGTTGAAGATGTTATTAATGATAGTGCATATGCATCAACATTAAGTCTTATAACATCTGACAACATCATACTCAGCATAATATATGAATATGGAGAGATTCCTAGTGCAAAATTCTTATGGGATGTTTTAGAAATGAAATACTATTTGAATGAGGAAAATGATGCTGAAGATATTGCTCTTGAAAATGATCTCATATTTGATTGTGAAACTGAAGATGCAATGATGGGTGATGAATGTGTGTTTGTAACTGAAATTTGTGATGATGAAAACACATCCATTATTGTAGAACCTGAAAGTTTTCCAGACACAAAAATCAATTTTGATGAGACTTATATATATCTCATGATGAGTGGATCAATTTGATGATTGAAAAACATCTTATTGATGAATTATTGTTTGGTGAGAAGGAAGGCCTATCTTCACATACTGATCAAATGCAGAACATGCCTGCAGCAACAGAATTGAGTGAAGAGGCTGAAGGCATAACTATGTCAGCAGAAAGGGATGAAGTAGGGAGAGATGGAGAAATGAAAGCTCTCCTGAAGGAGCAAGAAGATAAAAGAAAATGTGGTCCTCTTTATAAATCTAACATTGTTTTTTGTGCAGATATTGGGAGGCAAGAAAAAGCAACGAAGTTTGAAGAAGAATTGAAGTTTCTTGAAGCATGGCTTGAAACACCATGTCTTTATGAAGTCAACATAGAAGTTGCATTAATGAATGATGAAGACATCATCGTTGATGTTCAGATGGTTGACACTGAAAATAGTGAGAAGGAAAATTCTCCTATCCAGCCTGCCATAATTCTGAGAAGGGCGAGAATAAGAATTCAAGCTTTCCTTCACAGGGGAAGAAATGAGGTGAAGATACAACACTACCTCATGGCAAAGAAAGTGAAGATGAAGCCTCATCCACAAATGAACAAGTATGGGCTCTACTGCAAGAAGACAAAAATGAAAGCTCTGTCTTTTACCATTGTAAGCCTAGCTGAGACTGAGACTAGCAGGTGTCGTATGTCATTTGAGTTTTTTAGTGAACTCTTTCTCCATTAAGGGGGAGTGTTAGCATTAATGGAGAAAGTTAGGTTTCATATGTTTAGGTGTTTGTTGCTTTAGAATAGGATTGAGATCCTATTTGATAGGGAGTGGTTCAAACCACCTGTTAGTGTGAAAGCCTATATATTAAAGGCTCATCTGACTCATTGTAATAGGGCGTTCATGAGTGTTTGTACACTCTCCAGGTATCTCACCTGGAGAGTCATTTAGTTAATATATTGGATTTTTATCTATAGACCTGATGGACAAGATCGAAAGAAAATATTCTTCTCATCTTAAGAGGATAGAAATACAATTATGATGGAAAGACAATTTTCTTCTCATCTTAGAAGTACGGAAATACAATATTTTTATTAAGATGGAAAATATAATATTATCTATATAGTGATATACAATGGGAATAAGGATGAAAATGAGAACGATGATGAAAATAAAGTAATATACCATGAATGTCTTTACATTTCTTATCAAAGAATAAAGTCAAATATAGGATGGAAAGGAAAGATAGCCAATCTTCTCAGCTGAATGAGAATTTCTAATAAAGAGAAGTAAAATGAGAACGAGATTGAAAATAAAGTAATATACCATGAATGTCTTTGCATTTCTCATCAAAGAATAAAGTCAAATATAAGATGGAAAGGAAAGATAGGCCAGTCTCTCATCTGAATGAGAATTTCTAATAAAGTGAATGAGAATTTCTAATAAAGTGAACTGATATATAATGTAGTAGTTTTATCTTCTCCATTGTATGAGAATGAGAATAAAATGATATACAATAAAGAGGAATGAGAATAAAGCGATATACAATAGAGAAAAATGAGAATTCTAATAAAGTTGTATACAATAGTGAAGAATGGATAGAATAAAAAACAAATAAAATAATGAATAATTTATTATATTAAACATTAGTAGATGTTGTAGATATAAGGTTTTTTTAAGTATAAGTAAGTATATATATATATATATATATATATATATATATATATATATATATATATAAACACTAGTAGGTGTTGTAAGTATAAGCCTCAACGGCGGGTATGGAACTACTCTATCTAGGTATGCTTATAGGTTTGCTTACTTTGGTGCTGCTAGCTATGGATCTCGATCTCAAAATATGGCTAACCACCTAGGGATGATATTGTTAGTGGTGCTACTACTGCTGGAGGCAATGAAATTGGTGGTTTAACGCCTGGCAATGAAATTGGATGATATGCATTTGGGCTTTTGTTTCATTGGTTGATGCCCGTTCCAACTGGATCTTTGGATATGTTATTAGTCTTATACTCGTAGCCAAACATGCCTTAGTTTCAGAGATGTTAGTATTCCACCTGGTGGTACGATCGCATTGGCACGCTCTTCTATGGGTTAAGGGGCCATATCGAGAGAACGCATGAAACACTAAACGAATAAGCCTCACTTTAACAACTTATCGTATGATGAAATAGGTTAGGTATAGATGAAATAAATAGGTAAAGATGGAATGGATAGAACAGATTCTCCCGGAGAATTCCCTCCGGGAAGGTCAAAATATTGAAAATTTTATATATATATATATAAATAATCTGAGGAGATGAAAGTGAACCTTTTTTTTTAGGATTAAGGATCAAAATGTTTTTGCATGTCCCATCACATTTTGTAAATAATTCAAACAAAATCATAATAGGAAAAGAAAATCATAGATATTTCAAACAAAATCATATCAAACATTTGATAGGATACACTCGTCTTTACCAAGTAAAAGAATACAAAATGATGTTTATAAAGCCCTGCCAAATCCCTTGTCATTAGAGGTGCATGGGATTGAAGGAAAATGTCGGGGATTCTCTGACGCTGTTAAAACAATTTAATGAAGTTGAAAAAGATGTTAGGACACCTAAAGCATGATCCAAATAGTTCAGAGTCCTTAAGAAATAATAAAGTGGAAGCACTTTATACCCAAATGCTCATTTACTCAAGGTTATCCCACGATTCAATCTATTCAACACACTGGTTATATAGCAGAACACGTGAGTTCAAATGACAGGATCGAGAAAAAAAAAAATCCAACGGGGCCAATCACATTAAAATTTACCAGTTTGGGAAATCACATTTTTTGGGAAGAGGAACTAGTGGATTTTACTTGGGTTTCAAATAAGTGAGGAGGTGCTTGAGCACCTAGGCCAGGGATTAGTGGAGATAAAGGATGCTGAAGAGCCTGGGGAAGATGACATTATTAGAGACAACCCTCCAATAAAGCAAAGAGGGTACCACACTAATGGACCTAAAGATGTTACAAAGCACATATAAAAAAGAAAAATGATGAGGAATGGATTAAAAAACTCAAGGATCAAGGACCAAATGCACGAGGTTATAATTGTGTTTAAATAATGAAATTCTCGTTAGAAATTGGTAAAACAATTTACAAGAAATCGTTAGAAATTGGTAAAACAATTTACAAGAAATTTATTTGTGGGAGTCTCTATATCATTTTTTTATGGATGAAATAGTTCAGCACCATCCAGAATTACTTAGATTTTCAAACATTTTCACAAGATTTTTTCAAAATTATACTAAAAGTTTTATTGTTTTCTCGACAAACTTATGGCAGAATGGTTGACAAGATTTGTAGAATAAGATTTCGGGAGGTTGGACATTTTCACTAGATGAAGTTCTAGTGATCATCGATCTTTAAAAAAATTCAGTGATCGGAGTTTTTAAAACAATGCCTGATTTTCAAATTGAGGCAAGAGGATCGGAAGGAAGTTCAAAAATATACAAAAGTCAATTCAATTGAATTTTATGAATTTTTTAAAATATATAAAAAACAATGGTGTAGGAAATAACTCATTTTAAAAGTTGAGTTTGTGCACTTTTCTAGGCTTATAAGGTTTATGATATTATTATAAATTACTACTATGATTTCATTCTAAATAAGGTATTTGGAGAACAGAATAAAGTTGAATCTGTATATTTATTAATTCACATTTTTATATTTAAAAATGAATTTATATATTTATTAATCAAAATTTATGATGTCATAATGGTTGAAATTATATATTTGTTTTTCTTATAATTATATAATGAAAATTTGAAGAGTTTTAATGTTGGAATATATATATATATATATATATATATATATATATATATGGAAATTGGTAGAGGAGACATGGTGCACACAAAACAATTCATATATTTTTTCACAAAGTCAAATTACAAGCCATATAAATAGTGTTCATGAGATTCAACATATTCCAAATAAGGAGAATAATTTTGAGAAAATCTCTTAACAGAACTCCAACAACCAACAACTCAATCCTACCTATTTACTAATGTAAGCATTATTTCCAAGTCCCCCCTTTAATGCTTACATTTACATCATTACAATGATTAATACAAAAAATGACAAATTACAATTCACATGTCACATTTGTCTAAAACTCCAACAACCAACAACTCAATCCTACCTATTTACTAATGTAAGCATTATTTCCAAGTCCCCCCTTTAATGCTTACATTTACATCATTACAATGATTAATACAAAAAATGACAAATTACAATTCACATGTCACATTTGTCTGACTGTTCTTTCTCAACACTTATTCCCACTTTGAAGTCTCCTAGACAATGCTATTTTCACCACCACAATCTTCGAGTTTCTCATTCAACTCATTGAAGACATAATCACCTCTTACCATATTTGATGAAGTTTGTATAATTGATGCTTCTCGATCTCCTGAAGGATAATCTCAATATTGGACTGTATCCAACAGCGAATTATGCAACTGACATTTCTATACACATGGATCTCATAACATAACCGGTAATTGATGCTCTTGAAGCCTGAAGCACAACAAGACCCATCAATGTATAACAAACTCACACAATTAAATTAACGATATTATTCTCTCACCACTGAAGAGTGTCAAGAACCACTAATTTAATTATATTTATGAGTGTAAATTATAAAAAAGTTATCAAAATAACAATGCACCTCTTTTGGGACAGTGCAAATGATAAAAATAAAATTTCCTAATAAGAAACATTAATATACAGTTTCAGCAGAAAGTCTTCTCTATCAATCCTCGTAATCATCAGCATGTTCCAAAAGATAGTTTGTTGCCAATTGCTCATTCTTGTCACAGGCCAAAAAAGCCTCTATGACAAGGGCACGGTGAAAGCCCATGGCCTCAAGATGCTAAATTTCCTCGCGTTTTGTTGGAGTTACATTAATATTAAGCAAGGGAAAAGGGGAAAGGATGTGTTTTCCCTTTTCAGATGTACAAAGTCCAAATGCTATGGATGATCGATCATGGCATAAAATGATAATTGATGAATCACAAAACAATAAAAGTGATAAAACGCATGGGCTTATAAATGGGAAGATCATGTCTCTTCATCCAATCAAGTGACTTCCTCTTCTCAAAACGCTGGTTCATTTGTCCTAATAATCCATTTTGATGTCGAATCAATCTCGTCTAGATCAATGGTAGCAGCACTCTGGGTTGCTTCCAATTGTGTGAGATGAAGCCTAAGCTAGCGAATCATCAAGCCTTTTTTGGGGGAAACCTGCATCACTTCTTGCCCTGAATGTATGTTCATCAATTTTATAAAAGACATGTAGCTCCGAGGAGCTAATCTAGAATATTGAAGAGGATTACTTGCACCTGTCTTTTTAAGTAGTTATTTTAGTTTCTTTAAAATGGATATAAAGCCAAAATTTGATGGAAGTCTCTATAAGGACATTTTATGATTGTAGATTAGAGGAAGCATTGCTTCCTCTTTCTGTTTTTGGAAAATAGAAAGGGGTCAGAGGCATGAAAATCCCTGTGCAAGGTGATGAGATAGTGTCATAATGATTTATAAGGTGTTCATATACATGATAAATCTTAAAATATAAACATCATCATGAAAATATGACACTACAGTTGGAGGAACGAGTTTCATTACTCTCCAACTTTTTCAACTCATACTCTGTTTTCCTTGAAGGACCAAGTGCTAACCATACTTTCATTAATGATTTATTATCTGTTGAATGGGGATGATCTTTCAATTTAAAAATGAGATATAGTAAAACCAAAGGCAACAACTAGTGTTTGAAGTCAAATTGCACCTCAATCGAAAAAGAATGACTGAGTTTTAAGGTCTTGTTATACGCTATATTTTATTTGAAGGAATACGGGTGCAAAATAGAGTTATCATTAGAGAAATTTTGAGGTCTAAAATGTACCTCCTAAAAAAATGTACAACCAAAATAAATTTTATAGGAACCAATAGGTTTCATGATGACGATGTCAACCATGGGGGACGATTCACCACTTTTAGAGTAAAAATGTAAAAATATTAAAAAATAATAAAACTATTTTTTCAACTCATATTTTCAACTTATCTCCCTAAGGTTTTACTCAAATTTCGAGCGAGAGTACTCGTTGGATGCAAATTTAATTCATCATCCAAGGAGTACCTATGTTGCATACTTTCGATGGACCTTGCTACACGAAAAATGAGAAATACATGAAAAAACATGATTGCAATCACATTTTTTCATGTATTTCTCACTTTTCGTGTAGCAGGGTCCATAGAAAGTATGCAACATGGATACTTCTTGGGTGAGGAATCAAATTTTGCATCCAACAAGTGTTGCTACTCGAAATATGAGTAAAATTATAGGTAGATAAGTTGAAAAAACAATTTTTTTTTCCTCCTAAAATTTGATGATGTAATCTAATCTTATTTTATTATTTCCACTATTATTTTATAATTTCCTTAGGAGACCCATTTTAGACCTCAAAATTCCCCTAATATAACAACATTATCCAATGTTGCAAACAAAATCATAGTGTTGAGTATTGAATTAATTTGTTTATCATATTGAATGACATCTAAACTCAACCAACACTATAAGATCATATAAGATCAATTCTAGTGCTTTCGAGGAGGAATCGATCACAAATGAGGTTACAAAGGCTCGTAGAAAACCCTCGGGTTACCAAGCTATAAAGGTAAGTGATGTTGAAGATAATGGAGAATATCCTAGAATAGGTAGAGTTGGTTCACGTAGCCTCAGGATAGGAATTAGTTTCTATTTCTTAGGATGCTGTTCTAACTTCCCTAAAAGCATGTATTCTATTTAATGTGTAATGTTGATGAATAATGGAGAGCGTTCTGCAAAGCCAAACTCTCCTGGTTCAGATTCTCTTTCATAGAGCTAACCAGTGGGTTTTATTTTCATTAATACAAACATTGCCATTTTTATCATGGTATCAGAGCGTTAGAGCTAAAGAACCTGTACGCTGGCTGGTGGGTGGTTCTTTGAACTGAAATCATCGCAGGTTTTGAGTGGATAGCCGTGACGATCACTATTAAATCGTTGCAGGTTTTGAGTGGATAGCCGTGACGATCACTATTAAATCGTCGCAGGTTTTGAGTGTATAGCCGTGACGATCACTCTTACACTTCCAAATTTTTTTTATTTTTCGATCGTCGCACTTTTCAGGTGTACAGCTGCGACGGTCGCGGAAACTTGATGAAAAATTGTGATGGTCTCTGAAATTAGGCGTATTTCAGAGACTAGTCTCAGATATTGAGCAAATATTAGCGACGGTTGCAACTAGTCTCGGAAAATTGGTGTATTTCAATGACTAGTCTCGGATATTGGGCAAATATCAGCGACGATTGTGTAAATCAAAGAAATTGCAAAGGGAGCCAAGAACAAGGTTGTAGCTGTCAGAGAAGCTGAGTGGGGAAGCTAAGAACAAGGCTGTAGCTGACAACAGGAGGTTGTCTGGAGGCTGAGAAGAAATCCACGGTGATCTGCGCGTGTGCTGCGAGATCGAACAACAATGATCTGTCTTTGTCATAGATCTGGGGTAAATTTAACATCTTTTACTTGTCGAATTTTTTTTCTTCTAAATCACCAAGATGAATAACAACATATTGAAGCATGCATGAATGGGCATAACAATCTCGATGGTTCCAATTATGCAAATTGGAAGTTTAAGATGCAGACTCTGCTAGAAGCACAGAGTGCTTGGCAGATTGTGAATGGGGATGAGCCGAAGCCCGCGGCTAGATCTGCAATAGTCCCAGATTGGGAGAAACGAGAAAGCAGAGCAAGGACAATGTTAAAGATGTCAGTGAAAGATTGTATTATACTGCACATTAGAGAAGGTAAGTCAGCTAACGAGATCTGGGGAATTCTGAAGGAATTGTACGAGATCAAAAATTCAAATTGTCTTTTGTTCCTCAAGAGTAAGATTTTGTCCATGAAGATGGAGGAGAATGAAACGATTGCTTCATTTGTAGCAAGGATCAAGGATCTGAAAACCAAATTATCAGATATTGGTCATACAATGGATGATACATATCTTGTGACCATTACAATGAATGGTGTCACTGATGATTATCAGATGTTCATCACTGGGATCAATGCCAGAGAAAAGATCCCACACTTTGAAGAGCTAACAGGTATACTGATGCAGGAAGAAGAGAGGAGATCAACTCTGAAGCCCCAGAGTGCCGATCTTGCATTGGTGGCGAGGAAGAACTTCTACAAAGGGAAAGGAGGTCCACAACAGCAAAATGGAGCAAGTTCACATAAACGGCCAAATCTGACTCAAGGTATGCATCTGAATAAAAACTACTCTGAAACAAAATGTTTTTATTGCGGAAAATTGGGTCATATTGCTAGGGAATGTAGGAAAAAGAAGTATCATGAAGAACAACAGAAGTCAAAGAGACATGCAGGTCATCTCGCGAACAGTGATCGAGTGCAGAATTTGAGATTGTTCATGGCAGATCGTGATGAGAATGTTGATGCAGACATCTGGTATGTAGATTCAGGAACGTCAACACACATGACAGGGAACAAGCACTGGTTGGAGGATTTTAAAGAGATCAATGAAGGTGCACAGATTTACCTAGGAGATGACAGAAGCCATCAAATCAAAGGATGTGGGAAAGTTTCTGTTATTCTACCTGATGGTAATATCAAACAAATTTATAATGTAATGTATGTGCCTGGCATAACTAAGAACTTGATTTATGTATCAATGATTATAGATCAAGATTTGAAAGTTGAATTTTTAAAATCTAACTGTTACATTAAGGATATGCTAGATGGTATGAAGACAATTGCTATAGGAATCCGGACAGGAGGACTGTACAAGTTGGATGTGAGACCTGCACCGGTTCGAGCATTAACAACAGCGAGTCTGACTACAGAAGAGCTTTGGCACCAGAGATTCGGCCACATCAATTACAATGATTTGTTGTTACTACAGAGGAAAGAAATGGTAAGAGATCTTCCTATGCTAAAGCAAGTACATAATGATTGCGATGCTTGTACTTTAGGAAAAATGCATAGAGAAGAATTCTCTATTAGAGTAGAAAAGAAACAGAGGGATATATTGGAGTTAGTGCACAAAGACCTTTGTGGTCCCATGCAGACAAAATCATTTGGAGGTGCAGTGTATTTCCTGCTTGTTTATTGATGACTGTACAAAGTTTTATTGGGTGTATTTCTTAAGTAAGAAGAGTCATACATTCGAATACCTTAAGCAGTTTAAAAATATGGTTGAAAGACAAACAGGGAAACAAATAAAAATTCTCCGTTCTGATCAAGGGGAGAGTATAGGAAAGATGAGTTGATCAGATATTGCAAAGATCATGGAATTTTGCAGCAGTTTACAATACCCCATACTCCATAGCAGAATGGAGTAACAGAAAGGAAGAACAGAACTCTGGTGGAATGTGCGAGAAGTATGCTAAAAGGTAAGAATCTTTCAAATGGTTTTTGGGCTGAAGCAGTGAGTACTGTGGTTTATTTAAAAAATAGGAGTCCTACAAGAAGTCTTGAGTTTAAAACTCCTTTTGAAGCTTTGTATGGATATAAGCCTGTAGTAAAACACTTAAGAATATTTGGATTTAAAGCATTTGCGCACATACCAAAGGAAGATAGAAGAAAATTAGACTCAAAAGCCATCAGATGCACTTTTATAAGGTATTGTTCATCATATAAAGCATAAAGATTATTTAATCCCTCTACTCACAAGATCTTTGTTAGTAGAGATGTTAAATTCCATGAGTAGGATAGTGAAGAAATTGATGAGCACTATGATGGATGGGACATCCCGTACTTTGAAGAAGAAGAAGCAGAGAACAATCAGGGTCAGAAGCAAACAAAGGCAGAGGATGAACAACAACAACAACAACAACAACAGTAGCAACATCAACATCAACATCAATAGCAACATCAACAGCAACAGCAATAGCAACAGCAACAACAACAACGACAGTAGGAAGAAATAAGGTTTGAAACCACCACCCCACCACTCAGGAGATCAGGTAGAAAAGCTCAAATGCTTGCAAGATATAGGGAAAATGCATTTATAACTAGTATGATGAATGTTGTTGAACCATCTAGTTATAAAGAAGCAAATGAAAGTAATGAATGGAAAATAGCCATGGAACAGGAATATGATTCAATAATCAGAAACAACACTTGGGAATTGGTAGAACTTCCTAGAGGAAAACAGGTCATAGGTTGCAAATGGTTATATAAACCAAAAATTAATGCAGATGGAACTATAGAAAAACTGAAATCTAGGTTGGTTGCAAAGGGGTATACACAAAAAGAAGGGATAGATTATGAAGAAACCTTCGCCCCTATAGCTAAATTGAACACCATTAGAATGTTAATTGCTTTAACTACTAAGAAACATTGGATGATGCACCAACTAGATGTAAAGTCTGCATTTCTGAATGGAGAACTGAAAGAAGAGGTTTATTTAGAGCAACCGGAAGGGTTTGTCTAGAAGGGAAAAGAACATTTAGTCTGTAGGTTGAAGAAAGCACTCTATGGATTAAAACAAGCTCCCAGGTCATGGTATGAGAAAATCGATTCATTTTTTCTGCAAGTTGGCTATAATAGAAGCAAGAATGACCCTAATATTTACACCATGAAAGATGAACAAGGGTGTGTAGTGCTGATTTCATTATATGTAGATGATTTGATAATTACAAGTGATTCTATATATATAATTGATGAAATCAAACAGCAGATGTCACAGATGTTTGAGATGAAGCATCTCGGTGAACTCAGATATTGTTTAGGTCTCGAGATCTGGAGAGATTTAGGTCAAACATTTCTTTCTCAAGCAAAGTATGTCAAAGGTCTGTTAGAGAAGTTTAGAATGGATCAGTGTAAGTCTGCACCGGTATCATTGCAGCATAATATCAAATTGTAGTGTGAGGATGGCTCAAAAGTGGCGGATGCAACACTTTACAAACAGCTGGTTGGGAGTCTGATCTACCTAACCACCACTAGACGTGATTTGGCTTATGCAGTCAACGTGTTAAGCCAATTTATTTCTAAGCCTCTCGAAAGCCATTGGAATGCAACGAAGAATGTTTTGAGGTATCTATAAGGTACTGTAGATTATGGAATTATTTACACTGACTCTTCTGATGTTAGATTGGCAGGATTTACAGATTCAGATTGGGCAGGAAATGTAGATGATCGCAGATCTATAACAGGTTATGCATTCAGTCTTGGATCTGGGCTGATCACTTGGAGAAGCAAGAAACAGAACATAGTCTCCTTGTCCTCAGCAGAAGCAGAGTATCAAGCCATGTGTGCAGCAACATGCGAGGCAGTTTGGTTGCGGATACTTCTCCAAGATGTTGGGGAAGAACAGACAACCGCAACAATAATCAAATGCGACAATCAAAGTTCAATCAAGCTGGCCAACAATTCGGTGTTTCACAAAAACACGAAACATATTGATACTCAATTCCATTTTGTAAGGGAGAAAATGCAATCCAAACAAATTCATATGGAATATTGTAATACATGTGATAATGTTGCAGACATTTTCACTAAGCCCCTTGGAAAAGTAAAATTTCAAATGTTTAGGGAGATGTTAGGCATATATGTGAACCCATTCTCCATTAAGGGGGAGTGTTGAAGATAATGGAGAATATCCTAGAATAGGTAGAGTTGGTTCACGTAGCCTCAGGATAGGAATTAGTTTCTATTTATTAGGATGTTGTTCTAACTTCCCTAAAAGTGTGTATTCTATTTAATGTATAATGTTGATGAACAATGGAGAGCATTCTGCAAAACCAGACTCTCTTGGTTCAGACTCTCTTTCGTAGAGCTGACTAGTGAGTTTTATTTTCATTAATACAAACATTGCCATTTTTATCAAGTGACGTTTCCTATGTTTCATAATACATATATCAATGTCATAATTAAATGTCATTGCATTTCATTTCCATAGATTTGATAAATGGGGAAATGTGGTTTTGTAGCCAAAACTAAATCACAGTTTGAATTTTTCAAGACAAAAAAAAGACTGATCAATCGGGAGAATTTGATTTTTTGAAGTTGTTTTGCAGACAAGAATGGACTCCTTGGTCAAGGAAGATACATAATGGTTAATACCCTTGTGGAAGCAGGGGCTTGTCCGACCATGGTTCATGCCTTTGAAGAGATTACAAATTTTACTCCTCGTGCTAAGGGTTTTAGCATCAATATTAGGACTCTGACCTCTCACTGTATTGTTTTAGTGAAGGTTTCTGCAAGAGAATAATTTGAAGCTTTGGGGTAATATTTCAGTGGACACTGCCTATTGCACTATTTGTTTATTATCGCACGAAAAGATTCATAGAACACGTATCACAGAGAAGCATTCGACAACCAACCAAGGATAGGGGAGAACCTGTATCAACACTGAATGGTGAAGGCGAAATATTCAGCAGTGCATGGCGAAGGCGAAATCTACGACAAAGAATGAAAGCTCGGGCGTTTTTCTTCCTAGAAGCAGCAATAATGGCAGAGGAACCTACGTGCGAGAATATTTGAGTTTCAGGCTGGAACCTACGTGCGATAATATTTGAGGTTGGAAGGCTATTTTCCATTCACCATGGTTCTAGAGTGTAAATACCGATTATAGATTTTATTGGTGTCTTATTATAAATTTATTTAAATTTTATTTTTAATGATCGTTAATGAGTGTAACATATACTCGAAAAAGTTTGGTAAATTAAGTGTGCAGATTTAATTAAATAAAAAAATACATAAAATGTGTTTTAAAATATTTCGCTAATTTGTTTTTTTTATTAATATAAATATTAATTATTATATTTTATATATTTAATGGACAAAAATGTCATGTTATGTTAAATTGATGTATTTTTTATTATAAAATTTTTGGTTCATAAGAAATCACTAACTATATTTATCTATTACGTGAAAATTAGATTCATTTATTTTGTAACTATGAACATAGTTAAGAGATTACAAAGGCTCAAACTTTTAAAGAGATATTAACTAATATTCAATTTTTATTGATTTGACATGTTATCATTTTATATCTAAAATGAGTTAGTTTAATTTTTTTGTCAAAATGTATTTTTTACAGGTCCATATAAAAGAGATGTGTAACTCTTTTTTTCATAGTGTGGGAAAACTTACCATAATTCAGTTGTCAAATCAACAATGGGGAAAGTCATTTCTGGTTGCTATCGGTGAATGCAGGCTGACTCATCACCATTATTCAAGGAAAACCACACCACTTGGAATAACCGCTGGTGGTTCCTAAGGGGGCACGCCACTCATCACCATTATTCATGGAAAACCACACGACTTGGAATAACCACTGGTGGCTCCTAAGGGGGCAGAGTTTCACTCTTGCCAGAGCTCTACTCTTGCCAAATCTCTCTGGGTCTTGGGTCGTTAACTGTTTTCTTAAGTCCGAGGAAGACAAGCTCTTAGCCAAGCAGAAACAGTTTTAGGGCATGCTCCATGCCCAAAAAGAGATGCGTAACTCTTATGTTCAATATAGAATTCACATATAATATTAAAAGAAATTAATAATAAAGAATATTTCAAGTAAGTAAATTAGTTTAATGTCTATGTTAAATAAAATATTTTAAAATAATATTTAACTAAATAATATAAATAAAGTAATTGAAAAAAACTATTTTTTATTTAAATTTCATTCAAAATTGTTTTAAAAATAAAACTAAATAAAAAGTTTAATATAATGTAATGTAAACATTTTAATTGGATTAAAATAAAAACAAAAACAAAAATAAAAATAATGAAATAAAAATAACCTTATAAAAATAGGATAATAATAAAAATAGAAATGGCCCATGGTATTCATGTGGAATGTAACCTATTTAACTCTGCATCTACGTGTAGGTTTTAACCCTGTACAGAAATTACTTGCATACGAATTCTTAAACAAAGAAAATAAACAATGCGAGAGCATAACCCATAAAACACATATGCACAGAGATTTTTTTCCCTGGATCCCAAAACCGGGACTACCAGCTTGATTTTTCATTATGTTCCTTTCAATGTTACAATACATATTTATACATGCCGAAGCATCCAATACCATGGACCGAAAAACCATTGCGTCCAATACCATGTGCGAAAATCATGCACAAAACCATAGGTAGGTTCGCCCAACCTAATATAGGGTCCAAAAAAAATTTTCCCGGGGCGCTGCCCTGGACCCCGTAGAGGGGGGCTACCCACCCCCCTCAAACCCCCCGGACAGGGGGGGCTGCCGCCCCCCCTGTGACCCCCCCGCTGCGCAATCGGCGCAACGAAGGGGGGCTACCGCCCCCCTCTAACCCCCCGTTTAACTACGTAGGTTAGTCGTGGAAAGAATATAACACAACCCAACAATCTCCCACTTGTTGTTTTCTTTCCACAGGGGGCCACAGGAGAGCTTAGTCATTTTTCCAGCCCTGAAACACCCATTGTTTCTCTACACCAAGAGAACTTCTCAGAGCTCACAGATTTTGTCAATGCATCTGCAGTATTCTTCAAAGTGTCCACCTTTACCAGCAACACCTTTTTGTCTTCTATCATATCCCTCACAAAGTGATACTGAACATCAATGTGCTTTGTCTTTGAATGATAAGTAGGGTTCTTTGCCAAGAAAATTGCACTTTGGCTGTCACAGTCTATTCTTATAGCTCCCTGTACTAACCCCATACTTGAACACAATCTCTGCAACCAAACTGCTTCCTTGCTTGCATGAGTGGCTGCCATGTATTCTGCCTCTGTAGTTGATAGTGCCACTACAGATTGTTTCTTACTCATCCAACTGACTGCACCTCCAAATAGGTTAAACACATACCCACTTGTAGATCTTCTCTGATCCAGATCTCCAGCCCAGTCTGCATCAACAAAACCATGAATATCCAACACTCTGTCCAATCCTGGTCTTCCTTGGTAGCACAAACCATAATCACTAGTGCCACGCAAATACCTGAAAACCTGCTTCACTGCTGTCCAGTGCTCCTTCCTAGGTTTTGACATAAACCTGCTCAATACTCCCACTGCATGTGCAATGTCTAGTCTAGTACAGACCATTGCATACATCAGGCTACCGACTGCACTTGCATATGGAACACGGGACATGTCCTCTTCCTCTTCTTGTGTCTTGGGACACTGTTCAGCAGATAACCTCACACCTACAGGAATAGGAACCTTCACCGGTTTACTATCCTGCATATTAAACTTCTGCAGTATTGTCTCGACATACTTCCTCTGGTTTAACCAGAGCTTCCTCTTTGCCCGATCTCTTTTAATTTCCATGCCCAAAATATAGTTTGCAGCACCAAGATCTTTCATGTCAAATTTGGAGGACAATTGGGTCTTCAAATCCTGGATAATTTCTTTGTCATTTCAAACCAACAACATATCATCCACATACAAGACCAGATAAATAACACGATCACCAATTAATTTAAAATACACACAATGATCTGCTTTGCTTCTGGTGAAGCCAAGTCCCCGTATAAATGTATCAAATTTTTGATACCACATCCTTGGTGACTGTTTTAACCCATACAGAGACTTCTTTAACTTGCATACCAGTTCTTTCTTACCCTTCACCGCAAAGCCTTCAGGTTGCCTCATGTAGATTTCCTCTTCCAAATCCCCGTGAAGAAATGTTGTCTTCACATCCATCTGTTCTACCTCAAAATCAAAAGCAGCAGCAAGAGATAAAAGTAATCTAATAGAAGCTACCTTGGCAACAGGAGAAAAAATATCACCAAAATCAATTCCCGGCACCTGGGAATAACCTTTTGCTACCAACCGAGCTTTGTATTTCTCCACCTTTCCTTCTGCATTAGTCTTCTTCTTGAACACCCATTTGCTGCCAATGGGTTTCCTTCCATCCGGCAACTCTACCAGATCCCAAGCCTCATTTTTGTGCAATGATGCCATTTCATCAACCATGGCCTCTTTCCAGAGTTTTCCATCCTCTGAATCCACTGCTTCCTTCACAGTTCTGGGATCATCATCAGTAACAGACAAAGCAAAATTTGAACTGAAAGCAGATGGACTATACCTTTCTGGCTGCCTTCTTTCTCGACCTGATCTTCGCACAGCCGGAGTTTGTGGCTCTTCATCTTCTGATTCCTCCTCTGCTGCAGAGTCTGATTCTTCCTCCTTTGGCTCAAACTCTATCTTCTCAGGTTCCTTTGGTTGGACTTCAGATTGAATAACATCTTTTACCTCTCTGAACACCACATCTCGGCTGTACACAACCTTCCGTGTGACTGGGTTCCAAAGCTTATAACCCTTTAAACCATCCTTATACCCAATAAAGATGCACTTTTCAGATTTACTATCCAACTTGGTTCGTTTCTCCTTTGGAACATGGACATATGCATCACATCCAAATACCCTCAGATGTGAAAGAGAGGGTTTCTTACCAGTCCATACTTCTTGTGGAGTCTTATCCTCCAACGCTGATGAGGGTGATCTGTTGATCAGGTAACGTGCAGTATCCACCGCCTCTGCCCAGAATTCCTGTCCTAACCCGGCACCACTGAGCATGCTTCTTGCCCTTTCCATCAACGTCTTGTTCATTCTTTCTGCGACTCCATTTTGCTGAGGTGTATATGGAGTAGTCTTCTGCCGTGCTATACCACACTTCTTACAAAATTCTTCAAATTCCTTGCTGCAAAATTCTCCACCATTATCTGTCCTCAGCACCTTTATCTTCTTCTCTGTCTGATTTTCCACCAGAGCCTTAAATTCTTTAAACCTGTCAAAGACTTCAGATTTCTTCTTAAGGAAATATATCCATGTATTCCTTGAGAAGTCATCTATGAATGATACATAGTACATAGACTTGCCTAGTGATGGAACCTTCACAGGTCCAAACACATCACTGTGCACAAGCTCTAATATTTGTTTCGTCCTCTTACCACCAGAGGGGAAACTCACTCAATTATGCTTCCCATACACACAATTTTCACAGAAATCAAAATCCAGAGAGCTATCATTCATACCTTCTACCATACCTTTACCATGAAGTATTCGAAGGCCCTTCTCTCCAATATGTCCAAGCCTTTGATGCCACAACATGGTCTTCTCTCCAGAGACCACTAGATTTTCTACTCCATTTTCAGGAACCATAGAACTATTGCACCCATCAACAACAGTGCTACCTTGCAGCTTGTACAGAGTTCCAGTCCGAACTCCCCGCATCAATATCAGTGCTCCTCGAACCATCTTGCAGGTATCTTTCTCGAACACCGTCTTTACACCTGCATCATCCAACTTGCTTACAGAAATCAGATTTCTGGCCAATGCAGGAATATGTAGAACACCCGAAAGTGTTCTAACCCTTCCACCTTGCAACTTCAACTTTACTTTTCCCCGACCAATGATTCTAGCCTTCCTATCATCTCCTAAGAAGACATCACCACCATTGTATTTCTCATACTCGCAGAACCACTCTCTATGGGGAGTGAAGTGAAAGGATGCACCTGAGTCAATCAACCATCCCTCATGATCTACATGTGTACTTGAAGAAGCCAAGTACACATCCCCACCTTCATCTGAGGTGGTTTTCGCCTCTGCAGAAGGAGCATCATCAGATCCCTTTCCTTTATCAGGAGCTTTAGATTTACAATCCCTTCTGAAGTGACCTTCCTTTCTGCATTTCCAGCACACCACCCTTGTAGGTTTTCCTGGAGATTTAGATCTCCCTCTAGATTTAGATCTCCCACTCGATGACTTATTTTTGTTTCTGTTCTGGGACCGTCCTCGTACAGACAAGGCATCACCATTCTGGTTGTCCATATTCTTCCGTCTCATCTCCTCCGTCAGCAAGGCTGAGACTATTTCATCAAACTGCAAAGCAGTTGCATTGCTACCTATTGCAATAACCAGACTATCCCACGAATCTGGTAGAGAACACAATAGACTGATGCACTTATCTTCATCTGAAATTTTAATATCAACAGATAATAATTGACTTACCACAGTATTAAACGCATTCAGATGCTCTGTCACGGAGTCTCCATCTTTCATCCTCAGGTTATACAGCTTTTTTCGCAGGAACAATTTATTCACCAGAGACTTAGATTGGTACAAAGTCCCTAACTTGACCCACAAATCCTTTGTCGTAGCTTCCCCTAATACATTCAGCAATACTGAATCTGAGACACACAATCGTATTGTGCTCTTTGCCTTCCGATCCAATTTCTTCCATTCTTCATCGGTCACTCCCGATGGTTTAGTACCTGGATCTACCGCGATCCATTGATCTTTATCGACCAACAGATCCTCCATCTTGAGTTTCCACAACTCAAAACTCTGACCATTGAACTTCTCAATCTCGATCTTTCCACTGCTCGCCATCTTCTTTCACCACCAGAATCGATCTCGCAGATCTCCCACTGAACAGGGTCTACCACAGGCCCGAGCGAAACCCCTCAGCAACAAAGGCGTCCCCTTGAAGTCAAAACAGCTCTGATACCAAATGTAGGTTTTAACCCTGTACAGAAATTACCTGCATACGAATTCTTAAACAAAGAAAATAAACAATGCAAGAGCATAACCCATAAAACACATATGCACAGAGATTTTTTTCCCTGGATCCCAAAACCGGGACTACCAGCTTGATTTTTCATTATGTTCCTTTCAATGTTACAATACATATTTATACATGCCGAAGCATCCAATACCATGTGCGAAAATCATGCACAAAACCATAGGTAGGTTCGCCCAACCTAATATAGGGTCCAAAAAAAATTTTCCCGGGGCGCTGCCCTGGACCCCGTAGAGGGGGGCTACCCGCCCCCCTCAAACCCCCCGGACAGGGGGGGTTGCCGCCCCCCGTGTGACCCCCCCGCTGCGCAATCGGCGCAACGAAGGGGGGCTACCGCTCCCCTCTAACCCCCCGTTTAACTACGTAGGTTAGTCGTGGAAAGAATATAACACAACCCAACAATCTCCCACTTGTTGTTTTCTTTCCACAGGGGGCCACAGGAGAGCTTAGTCATTTTTCCAGCCCTGAAACACCCATTGTTTCTCTACACCAAGAGAACTTCTCAGAGCTCACAGATTTTGTCAATGCATCTGCAGTATTCTTCAAAGTGTCCAGCTTTACCAGCAACACCTTTTTGTCTTCTATCATATCCCTCACAAAGTGATACTGAACATCAATGTGCTTTGTCTTTGAATGATAAGCAGGGTTCTTTGCCAAGAAAATTGCACTTTGGCTGTCACAGTCTATTCTTATAGCTCCCTGTACTAACCCCATACTTGAACACAATCTCTGCAACCAAACTGCTTCCTTGCTTGCATGAGTGGCTGCCATGTATTCTGCCTCTGTAGTTGATAGTGCCACTACAGATTGTTTCTTACTCATCCAACTGACTGCACCTCCAAATAGGTTAAACACATACCCACTTGTAGATCTTCTCTGATCCAGATCTCCAGCCCAGTCTGCATCAACAAAACCATGAATATCCAACACTCTGTCCAATCCTGGTCTTCCTTGGTAGCACAAACCATAATCACTAGTGCCACGCAAATACCTGAAAACCCGCTTCACTGCTGTCCAGTGCTCCTTCCTAGGTTTTGACATAAACCTGCTCAATACTCCCACTGCATGTGCAATGTCTGGTCTAGTACAGACCATTGCATACATCAGGCTACCGACTGCACTTGCATATGGAACACGGGACATGTCCTCTTCCTCTTCTTGTGTCTTGGGACACTGTTCAGCAGATAACCTCACACCTACAGGAATAGGAACCTTCACCGGTTTACTATCCTGCATATTAAACTTCTGCAGTATTGTCTCGACATACTTCCTCTGGTTTAACCAGAGCTTCCTCTTTGCCCGATCTCTTTTAATTTCCATGCCCAAAATATAGTTTGCAGCACCAAGATCTTTCATGTCAAATTTGGAGGACAATTGGGTCTTCAAATCCTGGATAATTTCTTTGTCATTTCCAACCAGCAACATATCATCCACATACAAGACCAGATAAATAACACGATCACCAATTAATTTAAAATACACACAATGATCTGCTTTGCTTCTGGTGAAGCCAAGTCCCCGTATAAATGTATCAAATTTTTGATACCACATCCTTGGTGACTGTTTTAACCCATACAGAGACTTCTTTAACTTGCATACCAGTTCTTTCTTACCCTTCACCGCAAAGCCTTCAGGTTGCCTCATGTAGATTTCCTCTTCCAAATCCCCGTGAAGAAATGCTGTCTTCACATCCATCTGTTCTACCTCAAAATCAAAAGCAGCAGCAACAGATAAAAGTAATCTAATAGAAGCTACCTTGGCAACAGGAGAAAAAATATCACCAAAATCAATTCCCGGCACCTGGGAATAACCTTTTGCTACCAACCGAGCTTTGTATTTCTCCACCTTTCCTTCTGCATTAGTCTTCTTCTTGAACACCCATTTGCTGCCAATGGGTTTCCTTCCATCCGGCAACTCTACCAGATCCCAAGCCTCATTTTTGTGCAAAGATGCCATTTCATCAACCATGGCCTCTTTCCAGAGTTTTCCATCCTCTGAATCCACTGCTTCCTTCACAGTTCTGGGATCATCATCAGTAACAGACAAAGCAAAATTTGAACTGAAAGCAGATGGACTATACCTTTCTGGCTGCCTTCTTTCTCGACCTGATCTTCGCACAGCCAGAGTTTGTGGCTCTTCATCTTCTGATTCCTCCTCTGCTGCAGAGTCTGATTCTTCCTCCTTTGGCTCAAACTCTATCTTCTCAGGTTCCTTTGGTTGGACTTCAGATTGAATAACATCTTTCACCTCTCTGAACACCACATCTCGGCTGTACACAACCTTCCGTGTGACTGGGTTCCAAAGCTTATAACCCTTTAAACCATCCTTATACCCAATAAAGATGCACTTTTCAGATTTACTATCCAACTTGGTTCGTTTCTCCTTTGGAACATGACATATGCATCACATCCAAATACCCTCAGATGTGAAAGAGAGGGTTTCTTACCAGTCCATACTTCTTGTGGAGTCTTATCCTCCAACGCTGATGAGGGTGATCTGTTGATCAGGTAAAGTGCAGTATCCACCGCCTCTGCCCAGAATTCCTGTCCTAACCCGGCACCACTGAGCATGCTTCTTGCCCTTTCCATCAACGTCTTGTTCATTCTTTCTGCGACTCCATTTTGCTGAGGTGTATATGGAGTAGTCTTCTGCCGTGCTATACCACACTTCTTACAAAATTCTTCAAATTCCTTGCTGCAAAATTCTCCACCATTATCTGTCCTCAGCACCTTTATCTTCTTCTCTGTCTGATTTTCCACCAGAGCCTTAAATTCTTTAAACCTGTCAAAGACTTCAGATTTCTTCTTAAGGAAATATATCCATGTATTCCTTGAGAAGTCATCTATGAATGATACATAGTACACAGACTTGCCTAGTGATGGAACCTTCACAGGTCCAAACACATCACTGTGCACAAGCTCTAATATTTGTTTCGTCCTCTTACCACCAGAGGGGAAACTCACTCGATTCTGCTTCCCATACACACAATTTTCACAGAAATCAAAATCCAGAGAGCTATCATTCATACCTTCTACCATACTTTACCATGAAGTATTCGAAGGCCCTTCTCTCCAATATGTCCAAGCCTTTGATGCCACAACATGGTCTTCTCTCCAGAGACCACTAGATTTTCTACTCCATTTTCAGGAACCATAGAACTATTGCACCCATCAACAACAGTGCTACCTTGCAGCTTGTACAGAGTTCCAGTCCGAACTCCCCGCATCAATATCAGTGCTCCTCGAACCATCTTGCAGGTATCTTTCTCGAACACCGTCTTTACACCTGCATCATCCAACTTGCTTACAGAAATCAGATTTCTGGCCAATGCAGGAATATGTAGAACACCCGGAAGTGTTCTAACCCTTCCACCTTGCAACTTCAACTTTACTTTTCCCCGACCAATGATTCTAGCCTTCCTATCATCTCCTAAGAAGACATCACCACCATCGTATTTCTCATACTCGCAGAACCACTCTCTATGGGGAGTGAAGTGAAAGGATGCACCTGAGTCAATCAACCATGCCTCATGATCTACATGTGTACTTGAAGAAGCCAAGTACACATCCCCACCTTCATCTGAGGTGGTTTTCGCCTCTGCAGAAGGAGCATCATCAGATCCCTTTCCTTTATCAGGAGCTTTAGATTTACAATCCCTTCTGAAGTGCCCTTCCTTTCTGCATTTCCAGCACACCACCCTTGTAGGTTTTCCTGGAGATTTAGATCTCCCTCTAGATTTAGATCTCCCACTCGATGACTTATTTTTGTTTCTGTTCTGGGACCGTCCTCGTACAGACAAGGCATCACCATTCTGGTTGTCCATATTCTTCCGTCTCATCTCCTCCGTCAGCAAGGCTGAGACTATTTCATCAAACTGCAAAGCAGTTGCATTGCTACCTATTGCAATAACCAGACTATCCCACGAATCTGGTAGAGAACACAATAGACTGATGCACTTATCTTCATCTGAAATTTTAATATCAACAGATAATAATTAACTTACCACAGTATTAAACGCATTCAGATGCTCTGTCACTGAGTCTCCATCTTTCATCCTCAGGTTATACAGCTTTTTTCGCAGGAACAATTTATTCACCAGAGACTTAGATTGGTACAAAGTCCCTAACTTGACCCACAAATCCTTTGCCGTAGCTTCCCCTGATACATTCAGCAATACTGAATCTGAGACACACAATCGTATTGTGCTCTTTGCCTTCCGATCCAATTTCTTCCATTCTTCATCGGTCACTCCCGATGGTTTAGTACCCGGATCTACCGCGATCCACTGATCTTTATCGACCAACAGATCCTCCATCTTGAGTTTCCACAACTCAAAACTCTGACCATCGAACTTCTCAATCTCGATCTTTCCACTGCTCGCCATCTTCTTTCACCACCAGAATCGATCTCGCAGATCTCCCACTGAACAGGGTCTACCACAGGCCCGAGCGAAACCCCTCAGCAACAAAGGCGTCCCCTTGAAGCCAAAACAGCTCTGATACCAAATGTAGGTTTTAACCCTGTACAGAAATTACCTGCATACGAATTCTTAAACAAAGAAAATAAACAATGCGAGAGCATAACCCATAAAACACATATGCACAGAGATTTTTTTCCCTGGATCCCAAAACCGGGACTACCAGCTTGATTTTTCATTATGTTCCTTTCAATGTTACAATACATATTTATACATGCCAAAGCATCCAATACCATGGACCGAAAAACCATCGCTTCCAATACCATGTGCGAAAATCATGCACAAAACCATAGGTAGGTTCGCCCAACCTAATATATGGTCCAGAAAAAATTTTCTCGGGGCGCTGCCCTGGACCCCGTAGAGGGGGGCTACCCGCCCCCTCAAACCCCCCAGACAGGGGGGGCTGCCGCCCCCCCTGTGACCCCCCCGCTGCGCAATCGGCGCAACAAAGGGGGGCTACCGCCCCCCTCTAACCCCCCGTTTAACTACGTAGGTTAGTCGTGGAAAGAATATAACACAACCCAACAATCTCCCACTTGTTGTTTTCTTTCCACAGGGGGCCACAGGAGAGCTTAGTCATTTTTCCAGCCCTGAAACACCCATTGTTTCTCTACACCAAGAGAACTTCTCAGAGCTCACAGATTTTGTCAATGCATCTGCAGTATTCTTCAAAGTGTCCACCTTTACCAGCAACACCTTTTTGTCTTCTATCATATCCCTCACAAAGTGATACTGAACATCAATGTGCTTTGTCTTTGAATGATAAGCAGGGTTCTTTGCCAAGAAAATTGCACTTTGGCTGTCACAGTCTATTCTTATAGCTCCCTGTACTAACCCCATACTTGAACACAATCTCTGCAACCAAACTGCTTCCTTGCTTGCATGAGTGGCTGCCATGTATTCTGCCTCTGTAGTTGATAGTGCCACTACAGATTGTTTCTTACTCATCCAACTGACTGCACCTCCAAATAGGTTAAACACATACCCACTTGTAGATCTTCTCTGATCCAGATCTCCAGCCCAGTCTGCATCAACAAAACCATGAATATCCAACACTCTGTCCAATCCTGGTCTTCCTTGGTAGCACAAACCATAATCACTAGTGCCACGCAAATACCTGAAAACCCGCTTCACTGCTGTCCAGTGCTCCTTCCCAGGTTTTGACATAAACCTGCTCAATACTCCCACTGCATGTGCAATGTCTGGTCTAGTACAGACCATTGCATACATCAGGCTACCGACTGCACTTGCATATGGAACACGGGACATGTCCTCTTCCTCTTCTTGTGTCTTGGGACACTGTTCAGCAGATAACCTCACACCTACAGGAATAGGAACCTTCACCGGTTTACTATCCTGCATATTAAACTTCTGCAGTATTGTCTCGACATACTTCCTCTGGTTTAACCAGAGCTTCCTCTTTGCCCGATCTCTTTTAATTTCCATGCCCAAAATATAGTTTGCAGCACCAAGATCTTTCATGTCAAATTTGGAGGACAATTGGGTCTTCAAATCCTGGATAATTTCTTTGTCATTTCCAACCAGCAACATATCATCCACATACAAGACCAGATAAATAACACGATCACCAATTAATTTAAAATACACACAATGATCTGCTTTGCTTCTGGTGAAGCCAAGTCCCCGTATAAATGTATCAAATTTTTGATACCACATCCTTGGTGACTGTTTTAACCCATACAGAGACTTCTTTAACTTGCATACCAGTTCTTTCTTACCCTTCACCGCAAAGCCTTCAGGTTGCCTCATGTAGATTTCCTCTTCCAAATCCCCGTGAAGAAATGTTGTCTTCACATCCATCTGTTCTACCTCAAAATCAAAAGCAGCAGCAACAGATAAAAGTAATCTAATAGAAGCTACCTTGGCAACAGGAGAAAAAATATCACCAAAATCAATTCCCGGCACCTGGGAATAACCTTTTGCTACCAACCGAGCTTTGTATTTCTCCACCTTTCCTTCTGCATTAGTCTTCTTCTTGAACACCCATTTGCTGCCAATGGGTTTCCTTCCATCCGGCAACTCTACCAGATCCCAAGCCTCATTTTTGTGCAAAGATGCCATTTCATCAACCATGGCCTCTTTCCAGAGTTTTCCATCCTCTGAATCCACTGCTTCCTTCACAGTTCTGGGATCATCATCAGTAACAGACAAAGCAAAATTTGAACTGAAAGCAGATGGACTATACCTTTCTGGCTGCCTTCTTTCTCGACCTGATCTTCGCACAGCCGGAGTTTGTGGCTCTTCATCTTCTGATTCCTCCTCTGCTGCAGAGTCTGATTCTTCCTCCTTTGGCTCAAACTCTATCTTCTCAGGTTCCTTTGGTTGGACTTCAGATTGAATAACATCTTTTACCTCTCTGAACACCACATCTCGGCTGTACACAACCTTCCGTGTGACTGGGTTCCAAAGCTTATAACCCTTTAAACCATCCTTATACCCAATAAAGATGCACTTTTCAGATTTACTATCCAACTTGGTTCGTTTCTCCTTTGGAACATGGACATATGCATCACATCCAAATACCCTCAGATGTGAAAGAGAGGGTTTCTTACCAGTCCATACTTCTTGTGGAGTCTTATCCTCCAACGCTGATGAGGGTGATCTGTTGATCAGGTAACGTGCAGTATCCACCGCCTCTGCCCAGAATTCCTGTCCTAACCCGGCACCACTGAGCATGCTTCTTGCCCTTTCCATCAACGTCTTGTTCATTCTTTCTGCGACTCCATTTTGCTGAGGTGTATATGGAGTAGTCTTCTGCCGTGCTATACCACACTTCTTACAAAATTCTTCAAATTCCTTGCTGCAAAATTCTCCACCATTATCTGTCCTCAGCACCTTTATCTTCTTCTCTGTCTGATTTTCCACCAGAGCCTTAAATTCTTTAAACCTGTCAAAGACTTCAGATTTCTTCTTAAGGAAATATATCCATGTATTCCTTGAGAAGTCATCTATGAATGATACATAGTACACAGACTTGCCTAGTGATGGAACCTTCACAGGTCCAAACACATCACTGTGCACAAGCTCTAATATTTGTTTCGTCCTCTTACCACCAGAGGGGAAACTCACTCGATTCTGCTTCCCATACACACAATTTTCACAGAAATCAAAATCCAGAGAGCTATCATTCATACCTTCTACCATACCTTTACCATGAAGTATTCGAAGGCCCTTCTCTCCAATATGTCCAAGCCTTTGATGCCACAACATGGTCTTCTCTCCAGAGACCACTAGATTTTCTACTCCATTTTCAGGAACCATAGAACTATTGCACCCATCAACAACAGTGCTACCTTGCAGCTTGTACAGAGTTCCAGTCCGAACTCCCCGCATCAATATCAGTGCTCCTCGAACCATCTTGCAGGTATCTTTCTCGAACACCGTCTTTACACCTGCATCATCCAACTTGCTTACAGAAATCAGATTTCTGGCCAATGCAGGAATATGTAGAACACCCGGAAGTGTTCTAACCCTTCCACCTTGCAACTTCAACTTTACTTTTCCCCGACCAATGATTCTAGCCTTCCTATCATCTCCTAAGAAGACATCACCACCATCGTATTTCTCATACTCGCAGAACCACTCTCTATGGGGAGTGAAGTGAAAGGATGCACCTGAGTCAATCAACCATGCCTCATGATCTACATGTGTACTTGAAGAAGCCAAGTACACATCCCCACCTTCATCTGAGGTGGTTTTCGCCTCTGCAGAAGGAGCATCATCAGATCCCTTTCCTTTATCAGGAGCTTTAGATTTACAATCCCTTCTGAAGTGCCCTTCCTTTCTGCATTTCCAGCACACCACCCTTGTAGGTTTTCCTGGAGATTTAGATCTCCCTCTAGATTTAGATCTCCCACTCGATGACTTATTTTTGTTTCTGTTCTGGGACCGTCCTCGTACAGACAAGGCATCACCATTCTGGTTGTCCATATTCTTCCGTCTCATCTCCTCCGTCAGCAAGGCTGAGACTATTTCATCAAACTGCAAAGCAGTTGCATTGCTACCTATTGCAATAACCAGACTATCCCACGAATCTGGTAGAGAACACAATAGACTGATGCACTTATCTTCATCTGAAATTTTAATATCAACAGATAATAATTGACTTACCACAGTATTAAACGCATTCAGATGCTCTGTCACCGAGTCTCCATCTTTCATCCTCAGGTTATACAGCTTTTTTCGCAGGAACAATTTATTCACCAGAGACTTAGATTGGTACAAAGTCCCTAACTTGACCCACAAATCCTTTGCCGTAGCTTCCCCTGATACATTCAGCAATACTGAATCTGAGACACACAATCGTATTGTGCTCTTTGCCTTCCGATCCAATTTCTTCCATTCTTCATCGGTCACTCCCGATGGTTTAGTACCCGGATCTACCGCGATCCACTGATCTTTATCGACCAACAGATCCTCCATCTTGAGTTTCCACAACTCAAAACTCTGACCATCGAACTTCTCAATCTCGATCTTTCCACTGCTCGCCATCTTCTTTCACCACCAGAATCGATCTCGCAGATCTCCCACTGAACAGGGTCTACCACAGGCCCGAGCGAAACCCCTCAGCAACAAAGGCGTCCCCTTGAAGCCAAAACAGCTCTGATACCAAATGTAGGTTTTAACCCTGTACAGAAATTACCTGCATACGAATTCTTAAACAAAGAAAATAAACAATGCGAGAGCATAACCCATAAAACACATATGCACAGAGATTTTTTTCCCTGGATCCCAAAACCGGGACTACCAGCTTGATTTTTCATTATGTTCCTTTCAATGTTACAATACATATTTATACATGCCAAAGCATCCAATACCATGGACCGAAAAACCATCGCTTCCAATACCATGTGCGAAAATCATGCACAAAACCATAGGTAGGTTCGCCCAACCTAATATATGGTCCAGAAAAATTTTCCCGGGGCGCTGCCCTGGACCCCGTAGAGGGGGGCTACCCGCCCCCTCAAACCCCCCAGACAGGGGGGCTGCCGCCCCCCCTGTGACCCCCCCGCTGCGCAATCGGCGCAACAAAGGGGGGCTACCGCCCCCCTCTAACCCCCCGTTTAACTACGTAGGTTAGTCGTGGAAAGAATATAACACAACCCAACAATCTCCCACTTGTTGTTTTCTTTCCACTGGGGGCCACAGGAGAGCTTAGTCATTTTTCCAGCCCTGAAACACCCATTGTTTCTCTACACCAAGAGAACTTCTCAGAGCTCACAGATTTTGTCAATGCATCTGCAGTATTCTTCAAAGTGTCCACCTTTACCAGCAACACCTTTTTGTCTTCTATCATATCCCTCACAAAGTGATACTGAACATCAATGTGCTTTGTCTTTGAATGATAAGCAGGGTTCTTTGCCAAGAAAATTGCACTTTGGCTGTCACAGTCTATTCTTATAGCTCCCTGTACTAACCCCATACTTGAACACAATCTCTGCAACCAAACTGCTTCCTTGCTTGCATGAGTGGCTGCCATGTATTCTGCCTCTGTAGTTGATAGTGCCACTACAGATTGTTTCTTACTCATCCAACTGACTGCACCTCCAAATAGGTTAAACACATACCCACTTGTAGATCTTCTCTGATCCAGATCTCCAGCCCAGTCTGCATCAACAAAACCATGAATATCCAACACTCTGTCCAATCCTGGTCTTCCTTGGTAGCACAAACCATAATCACTAGTGCCACGCAAATACCTGAAAACCCGCTTCACTGCTGTCCAGTGCTCCTTCCTAGGTTTTGACATAAACCTGCTCAATACTCCCACTGCATGTGCAATGTCTGGTCTAGTACAGACCATTGCATACATCAGGCTACCGACTGCACTTGCATATGGAACACGGGACATGTCCTCTTCCTCTTCTTGTGTCTTGGGACACTGTTCAGCAGATAACCTCACACCTACAGGAATAGGAACCTTCACCGGTTTACTATCCTGCATATTAAACTTCTGCAGTATTGTCTCGACATACTTCCTCTGGTTTAACCAGAGCTTCCTCTTTGCCCGATCTCTTTTAATTTCCATGCCCAAAATATAGTTTGCAGCACCAAGATCTTTCATGTCAAATTTGGAGGACAATTGGGTCTTCAAATCCTGGATAATTTCTTTGTCATTTCCAACCAGCAACATATCATCCACATACAAGACCAGATAAATAACACGATCACCAATTAATTTAAAATACACACAATGATCTGCTTTGCTTCTGGTGAAGCCAAGTCCCCGTATAAATGTATCAAATTTTTGATACCACATCCTTGGTGACTGTTTTAACCCATACAGAGACTTCTTTAACTTGCATACCAGTTCTTTCTTACCCTTCACCGCAAAGCCTTCAGGTTGCCTCATGTAGATTTCCTCTTCCAAATCCCCGTGAAGAAATGTTGTCTTCACATCCATCTGTTCTACCTCAAAATCAAAAGCAGCAGCAACAGATAAAAGTAATCTAATAGAAGCTACCTTGGCAACAGGAGAAAAAATATCACCAAAATCAATTCCCGGCACCTGGGAATAACCTTTTGCTACCAACCGAGCTTTGTATTTCTCCACCTTTCCTTCTGCATTAGTCTTCTTCTTGAACACCCATTTGCTGCCAATGGGTTTCCTTCCATCCGGCAACTCTACCAGATCCCAAGCCTCATTTTTGTGCAAAGATGCCATTTCATCAACCATGGCCTCTTTCCAGAGTTTTCCATCCTCTGAATCCACTGCTTCCTTCACAGTTCTGGGATCATCATCAGTAACAGACAAAGCAAAATTTGAACTGAAAGCAGATGGACTATACCTTTCTGGCTGCCTTCTTTCTCGACCTGATCTTCGCACAGCCGGAGTTTGTGGCTCTTCATCTTCTGATTCCTCCTCTGCTGCAGAGTCTGATTCTTCCTCCTTTGGCTCAAACTCTATCTTCTCAGGTTCCTTTGGTTGGACTTCAGATTGAATAACATCTTTTACCTCTCTGAACACCACATCTCGGCTGTACACAACCTTCCGTGTGACTGGGTTCCAAAGCTTATAACCCTTTAAACCATCCTTATACCCAATAAAGATGCACTTTTCAGATTTACTATCCAACTTGGTTCGTTTCTCCTTTGGAACATGGACATATGCATCACATCCAAATACCCTCAGATGTGAAAGAGAGGGTTTCTTACCAGTCCATACTTCTTGTGGAGTCTTATCCTCCAACGCTGATGAGGGTGATCTGTTGATCAGGTAACGTGCAGTATCCACCGCCTCTGCCCAGAATTCCTGTCCTAACCCGGCACCACTGAGCATGCTTCTTGCCCTTTCCATCAACGTCTTGTTCATTCTTTCTGCGACTCCATTTTGCTGAGGTGTATATGGAGTAGTCTTCTGCCGTGCTATACCACACTTCTTACAAAATTCTTCAAATTCCTTGCTGCAAAATTCTCCACCATTATCTGTCCTCAGCACCTTTATCTTCTTCTCTGTCTGATTTTCCACCAGAGCCTTAAATTCTTTAAACCTGTCAAAGACTTCAGATTTCTTCTTAAGGAAATATATCCATGTATTCCTTGAGAAGTCATCTATGAATGATACATAGTACACAGACTTACCTAGTGATGGAACCTTCACAGGTCCAAACACATCACTGTGCACAAGCTCTAATATTTGTTTCGTCCTCTTACCACCAGAGGGGAAACTCACTCGATTCTGCTTCCCATACACACAATTTTCACAGAAATCAAAATCCAGAGAGCTATCATTCATACCTTCTACCATACCTTTACCATGAAGTATTCGAAGGCCCTTCTCTCCAATATGTCCAAGCCTTTGATGCCACAACATGGTCTTCTCTCCAGAGACCACTAGATTTTCTACTCCATTTTCAGGAACCATAGAACTATTGCACCCATCAACAACAGTGCTACCTTGCAGCTTGTACAGAGTTCCAGTCCGAACTCCCCGCATCAATATCAGTGCTCCTCGAACCATCTTGCAGGTATCTTTCTCGAACACCGTCTTTACACCTGCATCATCCAACTTGCTTACAGAAATCAGATTTCTGGCCAATGCAGGAATATGTAGAACACCCGGAAGTGTTCTAACCCTTCCACCTTGCAACTTCAACTTTACTTTTCCCCGACCAATGATTCTAGCCTTCCTATCATCTCCTAAGAAGACATCACCACCATCGTATTTCTCATACTCGCAGAACCACTCTCTATGGGGAGTGAAGTGAAAGGATGCACCTGAGTCAATCAACCATGCCTCATGATCTACATGTGTACTTGAAGAAGCCAAGTACACATCCCCACCTTCATCTAAGGTGGTTTTCACCTCTGCAGAAGGAGCATCATCAGATCCCTTTCCTTTATCAGGAGCTTTAGATTTACAATCCCTTCTGAAGTGCCCTTCCTTTCTGCATTTCCAGCACACCACCCTTGTAGGTTTTCCTGGAGATTTAGATCTCCCTCTAGATTTAGATCTCCCACTCGATGACTTATTTTTGTTTCTGTTCTGGGACCGTCCTCGTACAGACAAGGCATCACCATTCTGGTTGTCCATATTCTTCCGTCTCATCTCCTCCGTCAGCAAGGCTGAGACTATTTCATCAAACTGCAAAGCAGTTGCATTGCTACCTATTGCAATAACCAGACTATCCCACGAATCTGGTAGAGAACACAATAGACTGATGCACTTATCTTCATCTGAAATTTTAATATCAACAGATAATAATTGACTTACCACAGTATTAAACGCATTCAGATGCTCTGTCACCGAGTCTCCATCTTTCATCCTCAGGTTATACAGCTTTTTTCGCAGGAACAATTTATTCACCAGAGACTTAGATTGGTACAAAGTCCCTAACTTGACCCACAAATCCTTTGCCGTAGCTTCCCCTGATACATTCAGCAATACTGAATCTGAGACACACAATCGTATTGTGCTCTTTGCCTTCCAATCCAATTTCTTCCATTCTTCATCGGTCACTCCCGATGGTTTAGTACCCGGATCTACCGCGATCCACTGATCTTTATCGACCAACAGATCCTCCATCTTGAGTTTCCACAACTCAAAACTCTGACCATCGAACTTCTCAATCTCGATCTTTCCACTGCTCGCCATCTTCTTTCACCACCAGAATCGATCTCGCAAATCTCCCACTGAACAGGGTCTACCACAGGCCCGAGCGAAACCCCTCAGCAACAAAGGCGTCCCCTTGAAGCCAAAACAGCTCTGATACCAAATGTAGGTTTTAACCCTGTACAGAAATTACCTGCATACGAATTCTTAAACAAAGAAAATAAACAATGTGAGAGCATAACCCATAAAACACATATGCACAGAGATTTTTTTCCCTGGATCCCAAAACCGGGACTACCAGCTTGATTTTTCATTATGTTCCTTTCAATGTTACAATACATATTTATACATGCCAAAGCATCCAATACCATGGACCGAAAAACCATCGCTTCCAATACCATGTGCGAAAATCATGCACAAAAACATAGGTAGGTTCGCCCAACCTAATATATGGTCCAGAAAAATTTTCCCGGGGCGCTGCCCTGGACCCCGTAGAGGGGGGCTACCCGCCCCCTCAAACCCCCCAGACAGGGGGGCTGCCGCCCCCCCTGTGACCCCCCCGCTGCGCAATCGGTGCAACAAAGGGGGGCTACCGCCCCCCTCTAACCCCCCGTTTAACTACGTAGGTTAGTCGTGGAAAGAATATAACACAACCCAACAATCTCCCACTTGTTGTTTTCTTTCCACAGGGGGCCACAGGAGAGCTTAGTCATTTTTCCAGCCCTGAAACACCCATTGTTTCTCTACACCAAGAGAACTTCTCAGAGCTCACAGATTTTGTCAATGCATCTGCAGTATTCTTCAAAGTGTCCACCTTTACCAGCAACACCTTTTTGTCTTCTATCATATCCCTCACAAAGTGATACTGAACATCAATGTGCTTTGTCTTTGAATGATAAGCAGGGTTCTTTGCCAAGAAAATTGCACTTTGGCTGTCACAGTGTATTCTTATAGCTCCCTGTACTAACCCCATACTTGAACACAATCTCTGCAACCAAACTGCTTCCTTGCTTGCATGAGTGGCTGCCATGTATTCTGCCTCTGTAGTTGATAGTGCCACTACAGATTGTTTCTTACTCATCCAACTGACTGCACCTCCAAATAGGTTAAACACATACCCACTTGTCGATCTTCTCTGATCCAGATCTCCAGCCCAGTCTGCATCAACAAAACCATGAATATCCAACACTCTGTCCAATCCTGGTCTTCCTTGGTAGCACAAACCATAATCACTAGTGCCACGCAAATACCTGAAAACCCGCTTCACTGCTGTCCAGTGCTCCTTCCTAGGTTTTGACATAAACCTGCTCAATACTCCCACTGCATGTGCAATGTCTGGTCTAGTACAGACCATTGCATACATCAGGCTACCGACTGCACTTGCATATGGAACACGGGACATGTCCTCTTCCTCTTCTTGTGTCTTGGGACACTGTTCAGCAGATAACCTCACACCTATAGGAATAGGAACCTTCACCGGTTTACTATCCTGCATATTAAACTTCTGCAGTATTGTCTCGACATACTTCCTCTGGTTTAACCAGAGCTTCCTCTTTGCCCGATCTCTTTTAATTTCCATGCCCAAAATATAGTTTGCAGCACCAAGATCTTTCATGTCAAATTTGGAGGACAATTGGGTCTTCAAATCCTGGATAATTTCTTTGTCATTTCCAACCAGCAACATATCATCCACATACAAGACCAGATAAATAACACGATCACCAATTAATTTAAAATACACACAATGATCTGCTTTGCTTCTGGTGAAGCCAAGTCCCCGTATAAATGTATCAAATTTTTGATACCACATCCTTGGTGACTGTTTTAACCCATACAGAGACTTCTTTAACTTGCATACCAGTTCTTTCTTACCCTTCACCGCAAAGCCTTCAGGTTGCCTCATGTAGATTTCCTCTTCCAAATCCCCGTGAAGAAATGTTGTCTTCACATCCATCTGTTCTACCTCAAAATCAAAAGCAGCAGCAACAGATAAAAGTAATCTAATAGAAGCTACCTTGGCAACAGGAGAAAAAATATCACCAAAATCAATTCCCGGCACCTGGGAATAACCTTTTGCTACCAACCGAGCTTTGTATTTCTCCACCTTTCCTTCTGCATTAGTCTTCTTCTTGAACACCCATTTGCTGCCAATGGGTTTCCTTCCATCCGGCAACTCTACCAGATCCCAAGCCTCATTTTTGTGCAAAGATGCCATTTCATCAACCATGGCCTCTTTCCAGAGTTTTCCATCCTCTGAATCCACTGCTTCCTTCACAGTTCTGGGATCATCATCAGTAACAGACAAAGCAAAATTTGAACTGAAAGCAGATGGACTATACCTTTCTGGCTGCCTTCTTTCTCGACCTGATCTTCGCACAGCCGGAGTTTGTGGCTCTTCATCTTCTGATTCCTCCTCTGCTGCAGAGTCTGATTCTTCCTCCTTTGGCTCAAACTCTATCTTCTCAGGTTCCTTTGGTTGGACTTCAGATTGAATAACATCTTTTACCTCTCTGAACACCACATCTCGGCTGTACACAACCTTCCGTGTGACTGGGTTCCAAAGCTTATAACCCTTTAAACCATCCTTATACCCAATAAAGATGCACTTTTCAGATTTACTATCCAACTTGGTTCGTTTCTCCTTTGGAACATGGACATATGCATCACATCCAAATACCCTCAGATGTGAAAGAGAGGGTTTCTTACCAGTCCATACTTCTTGTGGAGTCTTATCCTCCAACGCTGATGAGGGTGATCTGTTGATCAGGTAACGTGCAGTATCCACCGCCTCTGCCCAAAATTCCTGTCCTAACCCGGCACCACTGAGCATGCTTCTTGCCCTTTCCATCAACGTCTTGTTCATTCTTTCTGCGACTCCATTTTGCTGAGGTGTATATGGAGTAGTCTTCTGCCGTGCTATACCACACTTCTTACAAAATTCTTCAAATTCCTTGCTGCAAAATTCTCCACCATTATCTGTCCTCAGCACCTTTATCTTCTTCTCTGTCTGATTTTCCACCAGAGCCTTAAATTCTTTAAACCTGTCAAAGACTTCAGATTTCTTCTTAAGGAAATATATCCATGTATTCCTTGAGAAGTCATCTATGAATGATACATAGTACACAGACTTTCCTAGTGATGGAACCTTCACAGGTCCAAACACATCACTGTGCACAAGCTCTAATATTTGTTTCGTCCTCTTACCACCAGAGGGGAAACTCACTCGATTCTGCTTCCCATACACACAATTTTCACAGAAATCAAAATCCAGAGAGCTATCATTCATACCTTCTACCATACCTTTACCATGAAGTATTCGAAGGCCCTTCTCTCCAATATGTCCAAGCCTTTGATGCCACAACATGGTCTTCTCTCCAGAGACCACTAGATTTTCTACTCCATTTTCAGGAACCATAGAACTATTGCACCCATCAACAACAGTGCTACCTTGCAGCTTGTACAGAGTTCCAGTCCGAACTCCCCGCATCAATATCAGTGCTCCTCGAACCATCTTGCAGGTATCTTTCTCGAACACCGTCTTTACACCTGCATCATCCAACTTGCTTACAGAAATCAGATTTCTGGCCAATGCAGGAATATGTAGAACACCCGGAAGTGTTCTAACCCTTCCACCTTGCAACTTCAACTTTACTTTTCCCCGACCAATGATTCTAGCCTTCCTATCATCTCCTAAGAAGACATCACCACCATCGTATTTCTCATACTCGCAGAACCACTCTCTATGGGGAGTGAAGTGAAAGGATGCACCTGAGTCAATCAACCATGCCTCATGATCTACATGTGTACTTGAAGAAGCCAAGTACACATCCCCACCTTCATCTGAGGTGGTTTTCACCTCTGCAGAAGGAGCATCATCAGATCCCTTTCCTTTATCAGGAGCTTTAGATTTACAATCCCTTCTGAAGTGCCCTTCCTTTCTGCATTTCCAGCACACCACCCTTGTAGGTTTTCCTGGAGATTTAGATCTCCCTCTAGATTTAGATCTCCCACTCGATGACTTATTTTTGTTTCTGTTCTGGGACCGTCCTCGTACAGACAAGGCATCACCATTCTGGTTGTCCATATTCTTCCGTCTCATCTCCTCCGTCAGCAAGGCTGAGACTATTTCATCAAACTGCAAAGCAGTTGCATTGCTACCTATTGCAATAACCAGACTATCCCACGAATCTGGTAGAGAACACAATAGACTGATGCACTTATCTTCATCTGAAATTTTAATATCAACAGATAATAATTGACTTACCACAGTATTAAACGCATTCAGATGCTCTGTCACGGAGTCTCCATCTTTCATCCTCAGGTTATACAGCTTTTTTCGCAGGAACAATTTATTCACCAGAGACTTAGATTGGTACAAAGTCCCTAACTTGACCCACAAATCCTTTGCCGTAGCTTCCCCTGATACATTCAGCAATACTGAATCTGAGACACACAATCGTATTGTGCTCTTTGCCTTCCGATCCAATTTCTTCCATTCTTCATCGGTCACTCCCGATGGTTTAGTACCTGGATCTACCGCGATCCACTGATCTTTATCGACCAACAGATCCTCCATCTTGAGTTTCCACAACTCAAAACTCTGACCATCGAACTTCTCAATCTCGATCTTTCCACTGCTCGCCATCTTCTTTCACCACCAGAATCGATCTCGCAGATCTCCCACTGAACAGGGTCTACCACAGGCCCGAGCGAAACCCCTCAGCAACAAAGGCGTCCCCTTGAAGCCAAAACAGCTCTGATACCAAATGTAGGTTTTAACCCTGTACAGAAATTACCTGCATACGAATTCTTAAACAAAGAAAATAAACAATGCGAGAGCATAACCCATAAAACACATATGCACAGAGATTTTTTTCCCTGGATCCCAAAACCGGGACTACCAGCTTGATTTTTCATTATGTTCCTTTCAATGTTACAATACATATTTATACATGCCCAAGCATCCAATACCATGGACCGAAAAACCATCGCTTCCAATACCATGTGCGAAAATCATGCACAAAACCATAGGTGGTTCGCCCAACCTAATATATGGTCCAGAAAAAATTTTCCCGGGGCGCTGCCCTGGACCCCGTAGAGGGGGGCTACCCGCCTCCTCAAACCCCCCAGACAGGGGGGGCTGCCGCCCCCCCTGTGACCCCCCCGCTGCGCAATCGGCGCAACAAAGGGGGGCTATCGCCCCCCTCTAACCCCCCGTTTAACTACGTAGGTTAGTCGTGGAAAGAATATAACACAACCCAACAATCTCCCACTTGTTGTTTTCTTTCCACAGGGGGCCACAGGAGAGCTTAGTCATTTTTCCAGCCCTGAAACACCCATTGTTTCTCTACACCAAGAGAACTTCTCAGAGCTCACAGATTTTGTCAATGCATCTGCAGTATTCTTCAAAGTGTCCACCTTTACCAGCAACACCTTTTTGTCTTCTATCATATCCCTCACAAAGTGATACTGAACATCAATGTGCTTTGTCTTTGAATGATAAGCAGGGTTCTTTGCCAAGAAAATTGCACTTTGGCTGTCACAGTCTATTCTTATAGCTCCCTGTACTAACCCCATACTTGAACACAATCTCTGCAACCAAACTGCTTCCTTGCTTGCATGAGTGGCTGCCATGTATTCTGCCTCTGTAGTTGATAGTGCCACTACAGATTGTTTCTTACTCATCCAACTGGCTGCACCTCCAAATAGGTTAAACACATACCCACTTGTAGATCTTCTCTGATCCAGATCTCCAGCCCAGTCTGCATCAACAAAGCCATGAATATCCAACACTCTGTCCAATCCTGGTCTTCCTTGGTAGCACAAACCATAATCACTAGTGCCACGCAAATACCTGAAAACCCGCTTCACTGCTGTCCAGTGCTCCTTCCTTGGTTTTGACATAAACCTGCTCAATACTCCCACTGCATGTGCAATGTCTGGTCTAGTACAGACCATTGCATACATCAGGCTACCGACTGCACTTGCATATGGAACACGGGACATGTCCTCTTCCTCTTCTTGTGTCTTGGGACACTGTTCAGCAGATAACCTCACACCTACAGGAATAGGAACCTTCACCGGTTTACTATCCTGCATATTAAACTTCTGCAGTATTGTCTCGACATACTTCCTCTGGTTTAACCAGAGCTTCCTCTTTGCCCGATCTCTTTTAATTTCCATGCCCAAAATATAGTTTGCAGCACCAAGATCTTTCATGTCAAATTTGGAGGACAATTGGGTCTTCAAATCCTGGATAATTTCTTTGTCATTTCCAACCAGCAACATATCATCCACATACAAGACCAGATAAATAACACGATCACCAATTAATTTAAAATACACACAATGATCTGCTTTGCTTCTGGTGAAGCCAAGTCCCCGTATAAATGTATGATATTTTTGATACCACATCCTTGGTGACTGTTTTAACCCATACAGAGACTTCTTTAACTTGCATACCAGTTCTTTCTTACCCTTCACCGCAAAGCCTTCAGGTTGCCTCATGTAGATTTCCTCTTCCAAATCCCCGTGAAGAAATGCTGTCTTCACATCCATCTGTTCTACCTCAAAATCAAAAGCAGCAGCAACAGATAAAAGTAATCTAATAGAAGCTACCTTGGCAACAGGAGAAAAAATATCACCAAAATCAATTCCCGGCACCTGGGAATAACCTTTTGCTACCAACCGAGCTTTGTATTTCTCCACCTTTCCTTCTGCATTAGTCTTCTTCTTGAACACCCATTTGCTGCCAATGGGTTTCCTTCCATCCGGCAACTCTACCAGATCCCAAGCCTCATTTTTGTGCAAAGATGCCATTTCATCAACCATGGCCTCTTTCCAGAGTTTTCCATCCTCTGAATCCACTGCTTCCTTCACAGTTCTGGGATCATCATCAGTAACAGACAAAGCAAAATTTGAACTGAAAGCAGATGGACTATACCTTTCTGGCTGCCTTCTTTCTCGACCTGATCTTCGCACAGCCGGAGTTTGTGGCTCTTCATCTTCTGATTCCTCCTCTGCTGCAGAGTCTGATTCTTCCTCCTTTGGCTCAAACTCTATCTTCTCAGGTTCCTTTGGTTGGACTTCAGATTGAATAACATCTTTTACCTCTCTGAACACCACATCTCGGCTGTACACAACCTTCCGTGTGACTGGGTTCCAAAGCTTATAACCCTTTAAACCATCCTTATACCCAATAAAGATGCAATTTTCAGATTTACTATCCAACTTGGTTCGTTTCTCCTTTGGAACATGGACATATGCATCACATCCAAATACCCTCAGATGTCCTCAGCACCTTTATCTTCTTCTCTGTTTGATTTTCCACCAGAGCCTTAAATTCTTTAAACCTGTCAAAGACTTCAGATTTCTTCTTAAGGAAATATATCCATGTATTCCTTGAGAAGTCATCTATGAATGATACATAGTACACAGACTTGCCTAGTGATGGAACCTTCACAGGTCCAAACACATCACTGTGCACAAGCTCTAATATTTGTTTCGTCCTCTTACCACCAGAGGGGAAACTCACTCGATTCTGCTTCCCATACACACAATTTTCACAGAAATCAAAATCCAGAGAGCTATCATTCATACCTTCTACCATACCTTTACCATGAAGTATTCGAAGGCCCTTCTCTCCAATATGTCCAAGCCTTTGATGCCACAACATGGTCTTCTCTCCAGAGACCACTAGATTTTCTACTCCATTTTCAGGAACCATAGAACTATTGCACCCATCAACAACAGTGCTACCTTGCAGCTTGTACAGAGTTCCAGTCCGAACTCCCCGCATCAATATCAGTGCTCCTCGAACCATCTTGCAGGTATCTTTCTCGAACACCGTCTTTACACCTGCATCATCCAACTTGCTTACAGAAATCAGATTTCTGGCCAATGCAGGAATATGTAGAACACCCGGAAGTGTTCTAACCCTTCCACCTTGCAACTTCAACTTTACTTTTCCCCGACCAATGATTCTAGCCTTCCTATCATCTCCTAAGAAGACATCACCACCATCGTATTTCTCATACTCGCAGAACCACTCTCTATGGGGAGTGAAGTGAAAGGATGCACCTGAGTCAATCAACCATGCCTCATGATCTACATGTGTACTTGAAGAAGCCAAGTACACATCCCCACCTTCATCTGAGGTGGTTTTCGCCTCTGCAGAAGGAGCATCATCAGATCCCTTTCCTTTATCAGGAGCTTTAGATTTACAATCCCTTCTGAAGTGCCCTTCCTTTCTGCATTTCCAGCACACCACCCTTGTAGGTTTTCCTGGAGATTTAGATCTCCCACTCGATGACTTATTTTTGTTTCTACTCTGGGACCGTCCTCGTACAGACAAGACATCACCATTCTGGTTGTCCATATTCTTTCGTCTCATCTCCTCCGTCAGCAAGGCTGAGACTATTTCCTCAAACTGCAAAGCAGTTGCATTGCTACCTATTGCAATAACCAGACTATCCCACGAATCTGGTAGAGAACACAATAGACTGATGCACTTATCTTCATCTGAAATTTTAATATCAACAGATAATAATTGACTTACCACAGTATTAAACGCATTCAGATGCTCTGTCACCGAGTCTCCATCTTTCATCCTCAGGTTATACAGCTTTTTTCGCAGGAACAATTTATTCACCAGAGACTTAGATTGGTACAAAGTCCCTAACTTGACCCACAAATCCTTTGCCGTAGCTTCCCCTGATACATTCAGCAATACTGAATCTGAGACACACAATCGTATTGTGCTCTTTGCCTTCCGATCCAATTTCTTCCATTCTTCATCGGTCACTCCCGATGGTTTAGTACCCGGATCTACCGCGATCCACTGATCTTTATCGACCAACAGATCCTCCATCTTGAGTTTCCACAACTCAAAACTCTGACCATCGAACTTCTCAATCTCGATCTTTCCACTGCTCGCCATCTTCTTTCACCACCAGAATCGATCTCGCAGATCTCCCACTGAACAGGGTCTACCACAGGCCCGAGCGAAACCCCTCAGCAACAAAGGCGTCCCCTTGAAGCCAAAACAACTCTGATACCAAATGTAGGTTTTAACCCTGTACAGAAATTACCTGCATACGAATTCTTAAACAAAGAAAATAAACAATGCGAGAGCATAACCCATAAAACACATATGCACAGAGATTTTTTTCCCTGGATCCCAAAACCGGGACTACCAGCTTGATTTTTCATTATGTTCCTTTCAATGTTACAATACATATTTATACATGCCCAAGCATCCAATACCATGGACTGAAAAACCATCGCTTCCAATACCATGTGCGAAAATCATGCACAAAACCATAGGTAGGTTCGCCCAACCTAATATATGGTCCAGAAAAAATTTTCCCGGGGCGCTGCCCTGGACCCCGTAGAGGGGGGCTACCCGCCCCCTCAAACCCCCCAGACAGGGGGGCTGCCGCCCCCCCTGTGACCCCCCCGCTGCGCAATCGGCGCAACAAAGGGGGGCTACCGCCCCCCTCTAACCCCCCGTTTAACTACGTAGGTTAGTCGTGGAAAGAATATAACACAACCCAACAATCTCCCACTTGTTGTTTTCTTTCCACAGGGGGCCACAGGAGAGCTTAGTCATTTTTCCAGCCCTGAAACACCCATTGTTTCTCTACACCAAGAGAACTTCTCAGAGCTCACAGATTTTGTCAATGCATCTGCAGTATTCTTCAAAGTGTCCACCTTTACCAGCAACACCTTTTTGTCTTCTATCATATCCCTCACAAAGTGATACTGAACATCAATGTGCTTTGTCTTTGAATGATAAGCAGGGTTCTTTGCCAAGAAAATTGCACTTTGGCTGTCACAGTCTATTCTTATAGCTCCCTGTACTAACCCCATACTTGAACACAATCTCTGCAAACAAACTACTTCCTTGCTTGCATGAGTGGCTGCCATGTATTCTGCCTCTGTAGTTGATAGTGCCACTACAGATTGTTTCTTACTCATCCAACTGACTGCACCTCCAAATAGGTTAAACACATACCCACTTGTAGATCTTCTCTGATCCAGATCTCCAGCCCAGTCTGCATCAACAAAACCATGAATATCCAACACTCTGTCCAATCCTGGTCTTCCTTGGTAGCACAAACCATAATCACTAGTGCCACGCAAATACCTGAAAACCCGCTTGACTGCTGTCCAGTGCTCCTTCCTAGGTTTTGACATAAACCTGCTCAATACTCCCACTGCATGTGCAATGTCTGGTCTAGTACAGACCATTGCATACATCAGGCTACCGACTGCACTTGCATATGGAACACGGGACATGTCCTCTTCCTCTTCTTGTGTCTTGGGACACTGTTCAGCAGATAACCTCACACCTACAGGAATAGGAACCTTCACCGGTTTACTATCCTGCATATTAAACTTCTGCAGTATTGTCTCGACATACTTCCTCTGGTTTAACCAGAGCTTCCTCTTTGCCCGATCTCTTTTGATTTCCATGCCCAAAATATAGTTTGCAGCACCAAGATCTTTCATGTCAAATTTGGAGGACAATTGGGTCTTCAAATCCTGGATAATTTCTTTGTCATTTCCAACCAGCAACATATCATCCACATACAAGACCAGATAAATAACACGATCACCAATTAATTTAAAATACACACAATGATCTGCTTTGCTTCTGGTGAAGCCAAGTCCCCGTATAAATGTATCAAATTTTTGATACCACATCCTTGGTGACTGTTTTAACCCATACAGAGACTTCTTTAACTTGCATACCAGTTCTTTCTTACCCTTCACCGCAAAGCCTTCAGGTTGCCTCATGTAGATTTCCTCTTCCAAATCCCCGTGAAGAAATGCTGTCTTCACATCCATCTGTTCTACCTCAAAATCAAAAGCAACAGCAACAGATAAAAGTAATCTAATAGAAGCTACCTTGGCAACAGGAGAAAAAATATCACCAAAATCAATTCCCGGCACCTGGGAATAACCTTTTGCTACCAACCGAGCTTTGTATTTCTCCACCTTTCCTTCTGCATTAGTCTTCTTCTTGAACACCCATTTGCTGCCAATGGGTTTCCTTCCATCCGGCAACTCTACCAGATCCCAAGCCTCATTTTTGTGCAAAGATGCCATTTCATCAACCATGGCCTCTTTCCAGAGTTTTCCATCCTCTGAATCCACTGCTTCCTTCACAGTTCTGGGATCATCATCAGTAACAGACAAAGCAAAATTTGAACTGAAAGCAGATGGACTATACCTTTCTGGCTGCCTTCTTTCTCGACCTGATCTTCGCACAGCCGGAGTTTGTGGCTCTTCATCTTCTGATTCCTCCTCTGCTGCAGAGTCTGATTCTTCCTCCTTTGGCTCAAACTCTATCTTCTCAGGTTCCTTTGGTTGGACTTCAGATTGAATAACATCTTTTACCTCTCTGAACACCACATCTCGGCTGTACACAACCTTCCGTGTGACTGGGTTCCAAAGCTTATAACCCTTTAAACCATCCTTATACCCAATAAAGATGCACTTTTCAGATTTACTATCCAACTTGGTTCGTTTCTCCTTTGGAACATGGACATATGCATCACATCCAAATACCCTTAGATGTGAAAGAGAGGGTTTCTTACTAGTCCATACTTCTTGTGGAGTCTTATCCTCCAACGCTGATGAGGGTGATCTGTTGATCAGGTAACGTGCAGTATCCACCGCCTCTGCCCAGAATTCCTGTCCTAACCCGGCACCACTGACCATGCTTCTTGCCCTTTCCATCAACGTCTTGTTCATTCTTTCTGCGACTCCATTTTGCTGAGGTGTATATGGAGTAGTCTTCTGCCGTGCTATACCACACTTCTTACAAAATTCTTCAAATTCCTTGCTGCAAAATTCTCCACCATTATCTGTCCTCAGCACCTTTATCTTCTTCTCTGTCTGATTTTCCACCAGAGCCTTAAATTCTTTAAACCTGTCAAAGACTTCAGATTTCTTCTTAAGGAAATATATCCATGTATTCCTTGAGAAGTCATCTATGAATGATACATAGTACACAGACTTGCCTAGTGATGGAACCTTCACAGGTCCAAACACATCACTGTGCACAAGCTCTAATATTTGTTTCGTCCTCTTACCACCAGAGGGGAAACTCACTCGATTCTGCTTCCCATACACACAATTTTCACAGAAATCAAAATCCAGAGAGCTATCATTCATACCTTCTACCATACCTTTACCATGAAGTATTCGAAGGCCCTTCTCTCCAATATGTCCAAGCCTTTGATGCCACAACATGGTCTTCTCTCCAGAGACCACTAGATTTTCTACTCCATTTTCAGGAACCATAGAACTATTGCACCCATCAACAACAGTGCTACCTTGCAGCTTGTACAGAGTTCCAGTCCGAGCTCCCCGCATCAATATCAGTGCTCCTCGAACCATCTTGCAGGTATCTTTCTCGAACACCGTCTTTACACCTGCATCATCCAACTTGCTTACAGAAATCAGATTTCTGGCCAATGCAGGAATATGTAGAACACCCGGAAGTGTTCTAACCCTTCCACCTTGCAACTTCAACTTTACTTTTCCCCGACCAATGATTCTAGCCTTCCTATCATCTCCTAAGAAGACATCACCACCATCGTATTTCTCATACTCGCAGAACCACTCTCTATGGGGAGTGAAGTGAAAGGATGCACCTGAGTCAATCAACCATGCCTCATGATCTACATGTGTACTTGAAGAAGCCAAGTACACATCCCCACCTTCATCTGAGGTGGTTTTCGCCTCTGCAGAAGGAGCATCATCAGATCCCTTTCCTTTATCAGGAGCTTTAGATTTACAATCCCTTCTGAAGTGCCCTTCCTTTCTGCATTTCCAGCACACCACCCTTGTAGGTTTTCTTGGAGATTTAGATCTCCCTCTAGATTTAGATCTCCCACTCGATGACTTATTTTTGTTTTTGTTCTGGGACCGTCCTCGTACAGACAAGGCATCACCATTCTGGTTGTCCATATTCTTCCGTCTCATCTCCTCCGTCAGCAAGGCTGAGACTATTTCATCAAACTGCAAAGCAGTTGCATTGCTACCTATTGCAATAACCAGACTATCCCACAAATCTGGTAGAGAACACAATAGACTGATGCACTTATCTTCATATGAAATTTTAATATCAACAGATAATAATTGACTTACCACAGTATTAAACGCATTCAGATGCTCTGTCACCGAGTCTCCATCTTTGATCCTCAGGTTATACATCTTTTTTCGCAGGAACAATTTATTCACCAGAGACTTAGATTGGTACAAAGTCCCTAACTTGACCCACAAATCCTTTGCCGTAGCTTCCCCTGATACATTCAGCAATACTGAATCTGAGACACACAATCGTATTGTGCTCTTTGCCTTCCGATCCAATTTCTTCCATTCTTCATCGGTCACTCCCGATGGTTTAGTACCCGGATCTACCGCGATCCACTGATCTTTATCGACCAACAGATCCTCCATCTTGAGTTTCCACAACTCAAAACTCTGACCATTGAACTTCTCAATCTCGATCTTTCCACTGCTCGCCATCTTCTTTCACCACCAGAATCGATCTCGCAGATCTCCCACTGAACAGGGTCTACCACAGGCCCGAGCGAAACCCCTCAGCAACAAAGGCGTCCCCTTGAAGCCAAAACAACTCTGATACCAAATGTAGGTTTTAACCCTGTACAGGAATTACCTGCATATGAATTCTTAAACAAAGAAAATAAACAATGCGAGAGCATAACCCATAAAACACATGCACAGAGATTTTTTTCCCTGGATCCCAAAACCGGGACTACCAGCTTGATTTTTCATTATGTTCCTTTCAATGTTACAATACATATTTATACATGCCGAAGCATCCAATACCATGGACCAAAAAACAATCGCATCCAATACCATGTGCGAAAATCATGCACAAAACCATAGGTAGGTTCGCCCAACCTAATATAGGGTCCAGAAAAATTTTTCCCGGGGCGCTGCCCTGGACCCCGTAGAGGGGGGCTACCCGCCCCCCTCAAACCCCCGGACAGGGGGGGCTGCCGGCCCCCCTGTGACCCCCCCGCTGCGCAATCGGCGCAACGAAGGGGGGCTACCGCCCCCCTCTAACCCCCCGTTTAACTACGTAGGTTAGTCGTGGAAAGAATATAACACAACCCAACAATCTCCCACTTGTTGTTTTCTTTCCACAGGGGGCCACAGGAGAGCTTAATCATTTTTCCAGCCCTGAAACACCCATTGTTTCTCTACACCAAGAGAACTTCTCAGAGCTCACAGATTTTGTCAATGCATTTGCAGTATTCTTCAAAGTGTCCACCTTTACCAGCAACACCTTTTTGTCTTCTATCATATCCCTCACAAAGTGATACTGAACATCAATGTGCTTTGTCTTTGAATGATAAGCAGGGTTCTTTGCCAAGAAAATTGCACTTTGGCTGTCACAGTCTATTCTTATAGCTCCCTGTACTAACCCCATACTTGAACACAATCTCTGCAACCAAACTGCTTCCTTGCTTGCATGAGTGGCTGCCATGTATTCTGCCTCTGTAGTTGATAGTGCCACTACAGATTGTTTCTTACTCATCCAACTGACTGCACCTCCAAATAGGTTAAACACATACCCACTTGTAGATCTTCTCTGATCCAGATCTCCAGCCCAGTCTGCATCAACAAAACCATGAATATCCAACACTGTCCAATCCTGGTCTTCCTTGGTAGCACAAACCATAATCACTAGTGCCACGCAAATACCTGAAAACCCGCTTCACTGCTGTCCAGTGCTCCTTCCCAGGTTTTGACATAAACCTGCTTAATACTCCCACTGCATGTGCAATGTCTGGTCTAGTACAGACCATTGCATACATCAGGCTACCGACTGCACTTGCATATGGAACACGGGACATGTCCTCTTCCTCTTCTTGTGTCTTGGGACACTGTTCAGCAGATAACCTCACACCTACAGGAATAGGAACCTTCACCGGTTTACTATCCTGCATATTAAACTTCTGCAGTATTGTCTCGACATACTTCCTCTGGTTTAACCAGAGCTTCCTCTTTGCCCGATCTCTTTTAATTTCCATGCCCAAAATATAGTTTGCAGCACCAAGATCTTTCATGTCAAATTTGGAGGACAATTGGGTCTTCAAATCCTGGATAATTTCTTTGTCATTTCCAACCAGCAACATATCATCCACATACAAGACCAGATAAATAACACGATCACCAATTAATTTAAAATACACACAATGATCTGCTTTGCTTCTGGTGAAGCCAAGTCCCCGTATAAATGTATCAAATTTTTGATACCACATCCTTGGTGACTGTTTTAACCCATACAGAGACTTCTTTAACTTGCATACCAGTTCTTTCTTACCCTTCACCACAAAGCCTTCAGGTTGCCTCATGTAGATTTCCTCTTCCAAATCCCCGTGAAGAAATGCTGTCTTCACATCCATCTGTTCTACCTCAAAATCAAAAGCAGCAGCAACAGATAAAAGTAATCTAATAGAAGCTACCTTGGCAACAGGAGAAACAATATCACCAAAATCAATTCCCGGCACCTGGGAATAACCTTTTTCTACCAACCGAGCTTTGTATTTCTCCACCTTTCCTTCTGCATTAGTCTTCTTCTTGAACACCCATTTGCTGCCAATGGGTTTCCTTCCATCCGGCAACTCTACCAGATCCCAAGCCTCATTTTTGTGCAAAGATGCCATTTCATCAACCATGGCCTCTTTCCAGAGTTTTCCATCCTCTGAATCCACTGCTTCCTTCACAGTTCTGGGATCATCATCAGTAACAGACAAAGCAAAATTTGAACTGAAAGCAGATGGACTATACCTTTCTGGTTGCCTTCTTTCTCGACCTGATCTTCGCACAGCCGGAGTTTGTGGCTCTTCATCTTCTGATTCCTCCTCTGCTGCAGAGTCTGATTCTTCCTCCTTTGGCTCAAACTCTATCTTCTCAGGTTCCTTTGGTTGGACTTCAAATTGAATAACATATTTTACCTCTCTGAACACCACATCTCGGCTGTACACAACCTTCCGTGTGACTGGTTTCCAAAGCTTATAACCCTTTAAACCATCCTTATACCTAATAAAGATGCACTTTTCAGATTTACTATCCAACTTGGTTCGTTTCTCCTTTGGAACATGGACATATGCATCACATCCAAATACCCTCAGATGTGAAAGAGAGGGTTTCTTACCAGTCCATACTTCTTGTGGAGTCTTATCCTCCAACGCTGATGAGGGTGATCTGTTGATCAGCTAACGTGCAGTATCCACCGCCTCTGCCCAGAATTCCTGTCCTAACCCGGCACCACTGAGCATGCTTCTTGCCCTTTCCATCAACGTCTTGTTCATTCTTTCTGCGACTCCATTTTGCTGAGGTGTATATGGAGTAGTCTTCTGCCGTGCTATACCACACTTCTTACAAAATTCTTCAAATTCCTTGCTGCAAAATTCTCCACCATTATCTGTTCTCAGCACCTTTATCTTCTTCTCTGTCTGATTTTCCACCAGAGCCTTAAATTCTTTAAACCTGTCAAAGACTTCAGATTTCTTCTTAAGGAAATATATCCATGTATTCCTTGAGAAGTCATCTATGAATGATACATAGTACACAGACTTGCCTAGTGATGGAACCTTCACAGGTCCAAACACATCACTGTGCACAAGCTCTAATATATGTTTCGTCCTCTTACCACCAGAGGGGAAACTCACTCGATTCTGCTTCCCATACACACAATTTTCACAGAAATCAAAATCCAGAGAGCTATCATTCATACCTTCTACCATACCTTTACCATGAAGTATTCGAAGGCCCTTCTCTCCAATATGTCCAAGCCTTTGATGCCACAACATGGTCTTCTCTCCAGAGACCACTAGATTTTCTACTCCATTTTCAGGAACCATAGAACTATTGCACCCATCAACAACAGTGCTACCTTGCAGCTTGTACAGAGTTCCAGTCCGAACTCCCCGCATCAATATCAGTGCTCCTCGAACCATCTTGCAGGTATCTTTCTCGAACACCGTCTTTACACCTGCATCATCCAACTTACTTACAGAAATCAGATTTCTGGCCAATGCAGGAATATGTAGAACACCCGGAAGTGTTCTAACCCTTCCACCTTGCAACTTCAACTTTACTTTTCCCCGACCAATGATTCTAGCCTTCCTATAATCTCCTATGAAGACATCACCACCATCGTATTTCTCATACTTGCAGAACCACTCTCTATGGGGAGTGAAGTGAAAGGATGCACCTGAGTCAATCAACCATGCCTCATGATCTACATGTGTACTTGAAGAAGCCAAGTACACATCCCCACCTTCATCTGAGGTGGTTTTCGTCTCTGCAGAAGGAGCATCATCAGATCCCTTTCCTTTATCAGGAGCTTTAGATTTACAATCCCTTCTGAAGTGCCCTTCCTTTCTGCATTTCCAGCACACCACCCTTGTAGGTTTTCCTGGAGATTTAGATCTCCCTCTAGATTTAGATCTCCCACTCGATGACTTATTTTTGTTTCTGTTCTGGGACCGTCCTCGTACAGACAAGGCATCACCATTCTAGTTGTCCATATTCTTCCGTCTCATCTCCTCTGTCAGCAACGTTGAGACTATTTCATCAAACTGCAAAGCAGTTGCATTGCTACCTATTGCAATAACCAGACTATCCCACGAATCTGGTAGAGAACACAATAGACTGATGCACTTATCTTCATCTGAAATTTTAATATCAACAGATAATAATTGACTTACCACAGTATTAAACGCATTCAGATGCTCTGTCACCGAGTCTCCATCTTTCATCCTCAGGTTATACAGCTTTTTTCGCAGGAACAATTTATTCACCAGAGACTTAGATTGGTACAAAGTCCCTAACTTGACCCACAAATCCTTTGCCGTAGCTTCCCCTGATACATTCAGCAATACTGAATCTGAGACACACAATCGTATTGTGCTCTTTGCCTTCCGATCCAATTTCTTCCATTCTTCATCGGTCACTCCCGATGGTTTAGTACCCGGATCTGCCGCGATCCACTGATCTTTATCGACCAATAGATCCTCCATCTTGAGTTTCCACAACTCAAAACTCTGACCATTGAACTTCTCAATCTCGATCTTTCCACTGCTCGCCATCTTCTTTCACCACCAGAATCGATCTCGCAGAGCTCCCACTGAACAGGGTCTACCACAGGCCCGAGCGAAACCCCTCAGCAACAAAGGCGTCCCCTTGAAGCCAAAACAGCTCTGATACCAAATGTAGGTTTTAACCCTGTACAGAAATTACCTGCATACGAATTCTTAAACAAAGAAAATAAACAATGCGAGAGCATAACCCATAAAACACATATGCACAGAGATTTTTTTCCCTGGATCCCAAAACCGGGACTACCAGCTTGATTTTTCATTATGTTCCTTTCAATGTTACAATACATATTTATACATGCCGAAGCATCCAATACCATGGACCGAAAAACCATCTCGTCCAATACCATGTGCGAAAATCATGCACAAAACCATAGGTAGGTTCGCCCAACCTAATATAGGGTCCAGAAAAATTTTTCCCGGGGCGCTGCCCTGGACCCCGTAGAGGGGGGCTACCCGCCCCCCTCAAACCCCCCGGACAGGGGGGCCTGCCGCCCCCCCTGTGACCCCCCTGCTGCGCAATCGGCGCAACGAAGGGGGGCTACCGCCCCCGTTTAACTACGTAGGTTAGTCGTGGAAAGAATATAACACAACCCAACACTACGGAGGAATCAAATTTTATAAGATAATAATAAAAATAGAAATGACCCATGGTATTGGCCCACGCTATTCATGTGAAATGTAACCTATTTAACTCTAGGGATCAAATCTCTAAACCTCTTTTAGAGTGAAATGAGATTGATCTCTTGATACTCAATACTCAAATTTCTTTTATACTAGGGAGATATCTCATTTCTAAACGTTTAATATAGAATTGGAATGTGACATTTAAAAAATTGTTTCAATGTCAATCATATAGATATATATATTATTGGTGTGTTGTTGAGGTGTAATTGTTATTATGTTCAACAAGGAGTTGGCATGTGTGCACATGCACTTGCGCATGTATAGACTCACATACTAAGAATTAATGTAAATCCATTTTAATTTTGGATTCATCATGCATGGATTTGTAAACAAGAGACTAGTCTACTAATTTAATTAACACATTTGTGGAAATAACTTTTGATCTTTGTGTTTTTATTTTGTACAAATATCTTTGTCTTGGATTTCGTGTTAGATAAAATCCAACTAACAATATTTTTTTTCTATTTATAGGCTAAATAATTTTTGAAATATCTTAATATTCATTTTATCTTAGTTACAATAACTTTTATTATCAAATAATTTTTACAAGAGGTAGGTACTAAGCAACAACTCTACATATTACACTTGTTATACAATAATTTGATTTTGTCAATACAATCAACCATAGCTGACATAATAGTATATCAGTTATGTTGTCCGTGGTGTACATTCATCAAATTCATGGATTGTGTTGTCAAAGTATGTTGTCCGTGGTGTACATTCATCAAATTCATGGATTGGGTTGTCAAAGCCTTAATAGTTATCACTACAAGAAATCCCACGAAGTATATCCATTGGTAGAGATATGTGGACATTGTGAAAAGGCTTAATGGTTATCATTACAAGAAATCCCACAAAGTATATCCATTGGTAGAGATATGTGGACACTGTGAAAGGTGGGATGATCGCCCATTGGCCAATTAGGGTTGTTGCATATGCCTTTCCCGTCAACCATCCAACGCAACCTTCTATAAAACACAATTACATAAGACATTGTCTTCCTCTTCCTTTCCTGAGTAAATAATAAATGAGAAGTGGAGAAGCTCTTCATATCTTTCCTTTCCTTCAATGCCAAGCCATCGTCGAACTACTCATTTCCCAAGGAAAAAACTATCGAACTAGTCCCTTCAATAAATTTATCATCTCAGACACGGTTGTCCCTAAAGAAGCCCTAATATTCTTAGCAATTACACCAAAAACATACCCAAAATCTATGTTATTTTAGCATGGGCGAGAAATCCTACACTGCCCAGACTTACAATCGTCTTTCGAGCTCGGCTCCCATGTCTAATGAAGAGCCTACCACCTCGATGCCACAAAGAGACTTTTAGTGACTAGTACACTTGAACCATTGCCTCGTCGTCATACTAGCTGTAATAATTTTGAACAATCGTATAACACTAAAAACCTTGGATAGTCATTGTTTTCTTTGTAGTGCATAATTGACATCCATCTCAAACATGATGCAAATATCTTGTATTTGGCATAAGTAGAACATGTGTGATCTTTGTTGCAATGGTAACACATGTATGGTTTAGGTGGTATGTGTGCATATGTGTGGTCTATGTAACATAGAAGTAGGTCGTATGAATATTGTAAGTGTGGTCTTTATGGTACAATTGTTCTCTATGTATTACAAACACAGTCTATATGGTGCATATAACACAAATCTTGATTTATGTGGTATATTTCGCATAAGAGTTATATGGCATATTAAATCAAATGGTTTTTAATAATATGTCCTTGCTTTCATAGATGGATGAGTGTATGTGCATAGTGTTATGAAATGCACTACAAAATGATGTCTTAAATAGTGTATGTGCATAGTGTTATGAAATACACTACAAAATGATGTCTTAAACAACTTTTCATATTTTCATATAGATAATGAAAGTATGGAAAATCTATGTAAGACTATGCAATTTTTTGATAAGGACCTAACACCACAATAACAATAGGAAATTTCAAAGATCTAATCAACATTTTATTAGAACAATTTTTGTAAAGTAAAGAAGATTATAAAATAGGGTATTTCTAAGTGAACTATTTTTCTCATTAATGTTAAGGGAAAAGGTGTTGCACAATATAAACGTGCTAGTTTCTAAATTTAAAAACTATATGGCATGATTACACACTATCAATAATAATTAAAATTACAAACACCATAGGACAAGCACATCATTGTCATAGTGTTTTTACTCCACCCATCCATCCATGATATGATGAACCTTTATGAAAACTTAAATTCTTAGAAGTTAGTTTATTTCAAATTTTCTTTATGTTCAGAATAACTACTCTAAATTTGAAAAACTATATCACATTCTTACATAGTATGAATAATAATTCAAATTACAAATAACATATCACAAAATTATCATTATCAGTGTTACTATCCATCCATCCATCTATGACATGCTAAACTTTATAAAATCTTAAATTCTTTGAATTTAATTTATTTCAAATTTTCCTTGTCTTTAAAATAATTCCCATACATTTCTTTATTCTTTAAACACAAAATTATCAAGAGAGAATTTTTTTTTAACAACAATGAGTACTTTTCTATTAAATCCGTGCCCAAACACGGTAAATACTCCAGGATTTACAGTTCAGTTACATCAATGGGCTTCAATTTCAGCAATTGCAGACAACCAAGCCACATTGCCCAATTGTCACTACTAACTAAAAAACAATAGTACTCTTATGCTACTAGTATAAACCCGACAAAATTGTGACAAAAGGAAGATGTAGTAAAAACCAACCATTACAATTACAGATTAGGCATCAAGATCTGTCGGGTGATTTAGGTAAAATCCCAAGCTCTTTTCTTCTAGAGGGGTGCTCGGATTAGCCACCTACAACTGGAGGTCCTATATCATGCTTCAGAGTTGACCTATAATTGAAACTTGAAGGTGATATACAAAATGCAAGTGAAATTTTATATGTGTTTTGGGTAATGGATCAAGTTACTAAACACATAAATAAGTGATTTTTAAACATAATTAATAGCCAAAATAGAGACCAAATACCAAATCAGAAACACATAACAAAAAACATGATAAAGGAGTTCACCCCTCTTGGGCTACATCTCCTGGTCAAGCTTCCAATGTAGGGCCTCTTTCATTATGCTAAAAAATATGTGTTTACATGAATTTGCAGTGCTCAGAATGCAAAACAAATGTCTCCAATGGATCCAGAATTGTTAAAAACACCCATTTGGGTTCTTTCTGCACCTCATTGGCCAAAATTTGAGAAATGTATGCCTGTTACAAGTTTTTCCCAAAATCCATAGCCAACCATCCTACAATTCAACCTAAATCTGGCTTGAGCACCCCAAACCCGGTGACGACGCCCAAACCTGGCCTACAATCCCACTCGATGGGCAAAATTGTCACGTAAATTATCCATTAACTGCCCAGTTCTAAAAATTCGGTTGTATGGGGGCCACGTGCCCAGGGGCCGAGGCCAACTGCCCACCCTCACTGGCCAGGCCCCCAACACGTAGCGTCGTGGTCATATTATGCACCCATAAACATGGAGGTTAGTGTTAAAAATCAGGGTGCACTCCTTTTTCTAGTGATATGGTCACATAACGACCATGTGGCACGGGGTTGGCCCCCTCTACTTTCCACACTCCCAGTCATATCGCAGGCCATGTGCCCTGGGGAAGGACCCCATCTTTGCGCACCTAAGGGTTGGCCCCTTCGCTGTCTCCCACCATAGTTTCGCTGTGATGCATATGACCTGAGTTGGATCCCTAAGGGCTGGTCCCTTCTCAACCTCCGCCTGTGATTCTTTGCGATGTCATTATGTGGTGCCAAGATTGTGACCACGGGGTTGGGGCTAAGCCCTGGCCCTTGGTCCCACCCCTTGGTTCTGAGGGTGTGGGGACCAGGGCTAGGGATTAGCCCCGGCTCCAACCACCAATATGAAATGCGTTAAAGTTTAAATATAAGTCGAAGTGTATATAGGTTAAGTCACATTGTGATGGTGCGTTGGTTGAGGCCTGTAGTGCTTGTTGTATGGTCACAGGTTCGAATCTGGTGGGCAGCTTGGCCCGCTGCCCCTAAACAAAATTTTAATGTGCATTCCGGAGGCCATGTGGCAGCTAGCCATTGGTCCACATGGCCCTCCATCATTGGTCCACCCAAACGAACCCTCAACCAATAGAGTTGCACCATCCACGAACCAATAAAAAGGAGACACTTGTCAACAAAACATTGGCCAATAAAATACATAGTCATCTTCCCAGTCACCTGCCTAGTCATCGTACAAATTGTTGATTGGGCGTACCTAGAACCCAATTACAAAAGTTTTAATTGTTTGGCAATTTGACCAAAACACGATATCAGGAGCATGCGATATTGGTTTTGAGTGAAACGATTTGCGTTAGATTCAGGTTTCCAAGATCTACGCACTGATACTGGTTTCAATCATTTTTTAACACTTTGAATTTTGAGCACTAAACTGATCCCTTGGATCACTCCTCCCCATTGGAAGCTTTTGGACCTCCAAAAGCTCATTTTTAGTTAACAAACAGATGAGGGTACAGTTCCCTCACCCTTCCAACCTCAATCCATTTGGCTTTGTTTGTTTTTTTCACTTTGAGCTTCTCATGAAGGTACTTCACTTTTGAAGTCTTTGTCTTTCTGTCAAAGATAGGACCTTGCTGCAATTCTTCAAGATGTTTAGATGAGAAAACTTATGTTAAATAAATCTGAACATTCTCTCCTCGACCTTCAATCAAAGAAGACTTATTCAATTTCAAGTTCACTTCACCTTGAACATTGTAGTCATAACGATGCTTAGCATGTCTAGCCTTGCACTTGGCTTGACTCTTTACCAAATGTGATCGCCATCGCCATGCACCATTCTTCCTCAAAGCCAAAACATTATGAAACCCACAAGAATATATTTTAGAACCAATGTCCTCTTTGTCAAATAGCTTTTGCATCTACTTTTTGACCCCTGCATTCTTTAACACTGGCATCTTGTTCATACCAATGTTCAACAATGATGCATCCTACTGCAAATGAACTTCATATTGTTTTCCTCTTTTAGGAGGCAACATATTAGACTCCTGAAACATCTTATCACATGGATTAGCAACCTCAATGAAATCAAATTTCAAACTTGATTCATATCCTTGAAATACTTTAGATTCATCAACATCTTTATGTTTAATCATCAACAATGTAAAATTTTGACTAGCATTTACAAACCTCTTCATTTGTCCAGCATTCACAAGAGATAAATTCATCTTCTTGCTATGTGCTCTAACAATGTACTCAATCCCATCTTTAAACAAGTGATACTTGTTCTCATGGAAATGAAAGATGGATTTCATGTCATATAAGTATGGGCTTCCCAAAACAATACCACAAATGTCAAGTGGTACCACATCAAGTTCTACCTCATCAATAAAATTTGCAGTGATGGAAAAACTAAATATGCAGTTTCTTGTCACTTGCAACTTGGCATTGTCACATACCCGACCCAAAGGATAAGGTTTAGGATGAGGAATGGTTTCCAAATTTAGTTTCTTGACAATGTCTTCTGAAATGAAGTTTGCTTGTGAACCACTATCAAACAAAGTATCTATCTTGTTATGTTTTGTGATGATTCTAATATGGAACAAATCTATTCTTTCTCTTTCATTTTGAGTTTCAATGGGTTTGCTAGAAGAACTAGTACTTTCAATTGAATCCTTACCTTTCAATCCCATGGCTATGTTTTTTTGTTTCATATCCAGAAACAAATCCTAAATCTTGTAGTGTAGTTGCAACAATATTTTCTTTCTCCTTGTTATTAAACTTTTTGGGTCTCATCTCAGGATGTAGTTTCCAATAGTGGTATTCATCATGGCCTTCTTTAGAACAATGTTTACATGTGACCTTTTCTCCCTCTTTCTTGACGGAATCATTATTTTTATCCTTGTTGTTAAACTTCCCTTTTCCTTTTTCTCTAGACTTGAATGACTTCTCACTAGTTTCATCAGAAACAGTTTTCCCTCTGGCCTCTAAATGAGTTGCTTGTACACAAACTTCATCTAGTTTTGTAGCATTAACCATGATAATTGCATGTCTCAATTAAATATGTAATCCTCCAATTCATTTGAGAAAAGTATCTTGATAAGACAAATCTATATCCACAATCAAAAATCTTTTCCTAAATTCTTGAGTATAGCTTTGCACATTTTGACCTTTAGCTTGCCTAAAGTTTTTCCAATCCATGATAGCATTTTGCATGTATGCTAATGGATAAAACTGCCTTCTTATTGTAACAACAAATTCATTCCAAGAGGATAAAACATTACCATGTTTCTTCATGTCCTCTTGAGTTTTGGCTTCCCAACAAATAAGTGTTGCACCTTCCAATCTAAGAGAAGCAAGCATAATCTTAGTTTCATCACCTTTGATCCTTTGTATCCTGTAATACACTTCAATCTGACGAACCATTAGGGGAATTTTGAGGTCTAAAATGGGCCTCCTAAGAAAAATGTACAACCAAAATAAACTTTATAAGAACCAATAGTATTCAAGATGATGATGTCAACCATAGGGGATGATTCGCCATTTTTGGAGTAAAAAAGTAAAAATATTAAAAAATAATAAAATAATAAAACTACTTTTTCAACTCATATTTTAAACTTATCTCCCTGAAGTTTTACTCAAATTTCGAGTGGGAGTACTTGTTGGATACAAAATTTAATTCCTCATCCAAGGAGTACCCATATTGCATACTTTTGATGGACCCTGCTACACGAAAAATGAGAAATACATGAAAAAACGTGATTGCAATCACATTTTTTCATGTATTTGTCATTTTTTGTGCAGCAAGATCCATTGAAAGTGTGTAACATGGGTACTCCTTGGATGAGGAATCAAATTTTGCCTTCAAGGAGTGTTTCTGCTTGAAATTTGAGTAAACCTATAAGGAGATAAGTTGAAAATACAGGTTGAAAAAATAGTTTTTTTTCCTCTAAAATTCGATGATGTAATCTAATCTTATTTTTTTATAATTTCCTTAGGAGATCCATTTTAAACATTAAAATTCCCCTAATGCCAATGAGGATGAGGATGGAGGTGAAGGTGGTGGTTTGTCACCATTCCCTCCATTACCTTTTGGAAGCTTGTCTCATTTTCCTCCATCTTCTTTTGGAGGTTTTGAGCTCTCTCCATACAACCTTGAATTCCTCTCTTCATAAAGAACCTTTACCATTTCAGACATGTCAAAGAATGCTTTTCTGAAAGTTTTGTCATCTTCAAAAATCCCTTCAGGACATTCTTCATGTGTCGTGACTATTGAAGCTTGAGGTGTGTTTTTTCTCCTTGAAATGATTTGAGATCTTGGCTCCACAAGTTCTCCTTCTCCTCTTTTAAGCTTCAACCTTGTAAGCATAAAAAGAAAACTTGCAAACAAAATCAAACCTTCACACTAACCTGATGCTTTGATACCAAAATGATCTATAATTGAAACTTGAAGGTGATATACAAAATGCAAGTTAAAATTTATATGTGTTTTGGGTAATGGATCAAGTTACTAAACACATAAACAAGTGATTATTAAACATAATTAACAGTCAAAACAAAGACCAAATACCATATCAGAAACACATAACAATAAACATGATAAATGAGTTCACCCCTCTCCTGGGCTACATCTCCTGGTCCAACATCCAATGCAGGGCCTCTTTCATTATGATAAAAAAATATGTGTTTACATGAATTTAAAGTGCTCAAAATGCAAAACTAATGTCTCCAATGGATCTAGAATTGTCAAAAACCCCCATTCGGGTTCTTTATGCACCTCATTTGGCCAAAAATTGAGAAAGTTATGCCTGTTACAAGTTTTTCCCAAATTCCATAGCTAACCATCCTACAATTCGACCCAAATATGGCTTAAGCACTCGAAATCCAGAACCAGCGCGTAAACCTGGTGTACGATCCCGCCTGATGGGCAAAATTGTCGGACAATTAAATTGTCCATTAACCCCCAAGTTACGAAAATTTTGGTCGTATCAGGGTCACGTGCCCAAGGGCTGGGGCTAACCGCCCACCCTTGACGACCGAGCCCCCAACACGTTGCAGTGTGTTCATATTACGCACCCATAAAACCTGGAGGTCGGTGCTAAAAATCTAGGCGCACTCCTTTTGCTAGCGATGAGGTCACATAACGACCATGTGGCACGGGGCTGGCCCCCTCTGCTTTCTGTGCTCTTGGTCATATCGCGGGCCATGTGCCCTGGGCTGGCCCCGATCTTCGCACACCTAAGGGTTGGCCCCTCCACTGTATCCCACCATGGTTCTGTTGCGATGCATATGACCTGAGTTGGCCTCCTCTCAACCTCCACCTGTGGTTCTTTGCGGTGTGGTTATCTGGTGCCAACATTGTGACCACGGGGATGGGGCTAAGCCCTGTCCCTTGGTCCCACCCCTTAGTTCCGAGGGCGCGGGGACTAGGGCTAGGGCTTAGTGCCGACCCCAACCACTAATATGAAATGTGTTAGAGTATAGATATAAGTCGGAGTGTATATAGGTTAAGTCACATTATGGTGGTGTGTTGGTTGAGGCTTGCAGTGCTTGTTTCTTGGTCGCGGGTTCGAATCTGGTGGGAAGATTGGCCCCTAAACAAAATTTTAATGTGCAGTCCGGAGGCCACGTGGCAGCCAACCATTGGCCCATGTGACCCTCCATCATTGGTTCACCCAAATGAACCCTCAACCAATAGAATTACACCATCTACGAACCAATAAAAAGGAGATAGTTGTCAAAAAACCATTGGCCAATAAAATACACAGTCACCTACCTAGTCAGCGTACAGACTACTGACTAGGCGTACCTGCAACCCAATTACAAAAAAACTAGTTGTTTGGCAATTTGTTCAGAACACAATATCGGGAGCATATGATATCAGTTTTGAGTGAAACGAGTTGCGTTAGATGCAGATCATCAAGATCTATGCACTGGTATAGGTTTCCATTATTTTTTAACAGTTTGAATTTTGAGCACTAAATTGATCCCTTGGATCATGAGTGCCCCAGCCTCATCCTCCAAACAAGCTATATAATTGCTCTTAGCTTCTATGATATCCAGTTTTTCACTGGCTGCCTCATTTTGTCGATGCAACAAAACCTGAAGGTCAAAGATTTCAACTCTCATCTCTGGATGATCACTAACGCATTAGTCACAGACCAAGGGAGTCATGGGTACGTCCTGCCAATAGCTAAATTTTTTAAATTTCTTCTTGCCACCTAGCCCAAGCGAACTTATCTATGACCTCAGGAACGAGAAGCCATGGAGAAAATACATCATTGAAGTGAGAAAAAAACACAGGAGGGAAGGCAGAGGATCTTGTTCGGTCCCTTGACAACAACGTTGGATCGCTCTTTCCCAGTTGAGCTCCTCTTCACCAAGCCAATCGTTTTGCGAGGGAATGCACCACAAAGATTGAGCCATAGAGATACACTAAACTAGGATTGGTGAGTAACCAATTGAGCGGAACAATTGAAACAACCCCAAGGAGTTTTGGGTTCTACTAGCTCGTATTCAGCCCGTGAAGCTCTCGGAATAGAGTGAATTCTCCCTAACAGAGAAGCACAAATAAGAATTGATATAGAAGTTTCTCTACTTTGTGACTCGCCCGACTTCACCTCACAGAGAGAGTGAAGCCATATACACCTTAGGTTCTCACTAGACCTATTACCAACCAATAGAATGGGAGAATTTGAACAACCCCAAGGTGATATATAGAAATTACCATGTAGATGCCTCGTGCAATGATGAAGAGTGGAGTCTGAGCCACCAGGATCCCAAGGAAGCTCCATCATCATTCTGTGAAGTGAGGGGACTTCCTCCTCACACAACTTGAATCTCAAATGGTTGGGTCGTCTAATATGATCTAGAGGGAGTAAATGTAGCTCACAGGTTAAGGGAGTTCTTTTAAGGAACCACTGAAGATGCTTGGGATGAACCTTGAATGATGGGGAGGACAAGAATTTTCCCACACTTTTCTACAGATCTGGCTCAGACAATGTCACATGGGGACTGGTGAGAGTGCCTCGCATCATGGTGAAGTGGGAGGGCATTATCATGCAATTGAGAGGGGAGGAATTATGGTTTGATGTCATGGAGTTCTGGATCAGTGGGACAAAGGGGAATGGGTAATGCATAGCAGGGATATGGATAGTATTCATAAGGTTCCTTTTATGGGTGGGTATAAGTGGGGGGAAGTTAGAGAGGATCATCATGGTAACTAGTTAGGGGATGGGAGAAAAACCATCAACACCATTGATTTTTGTTTGTCCCTCTTTCAAGCGAAAAACCTTGTTTTCCAATATATATGTCTCTGAGTTTAGGTTCCTTAGGATATGCAAAGTCTGAGAGCTATCAAATAAGATGAGGATACCTTGAGCGCGTTGCAGCATCTAGTTTAGTTTGTTATCATTAGCAGGGGAGCTTGTACGTAAATGCCCTATTGCAAGGAAGAAATCTCCTAGGATTGTGATGTCGCTAACTCCCCTCTTCTGGGCTAAGAGGAGCCCCAAGTAGAAACCATACACCTCTGCTTGATTATTGGTCTTTCTTCCTAATCCCCAAGCATACTTGTCAACTATTATTCCTTCGAGATTGCAGAGAATCCCTCCCCCTCCTTCCACCCCTGGGTTTCTTTTTGATGCTCCATTGAATTGAAGAATCCAAGATTTAGACTTCAGCTTCCATTCAGAAAAACTATCATGAGGCATATGAAGAAGCCAATCGAGGTGAGATTTTGGATGGCCTAGATGGGGGGGTTCGTACGGGGCGAGAACCATGGCTCCATCCATCATAATTCTTCCATGTTGAGAGAGGGATCCAGAGAGGGGGATTAAACTCAAAGAAAAAGGAGAGGGATTTGAAGGCAAAGATCCTAGCTGGAGGTCGAGATAATTTGAAAATTACTTTGTTTCTTAACAACCAAATTTACCAACATACATATTTAGGGAGAGAAACCCAAGATTTTTGAAAGAGCTTTTGGCCTGAAGGGAGCCCAAGTAATTCTTGTACCAAGAAGCGAAGAAAGAGTTAATATAAGAGGGCCAATGAAATCTAGGGAAGAGGGAACCCAAGGCTAAGGACCAAACAACCCAAGCATAAGGACAAGAGAGAAAGAGATGGGAGACATTTTCTTTAGATTTCTCATAGAGAGGGTACTTAGATGGGCCTGTTATTCCCCTTTTTTTTCGAATTCTCAATAGTGAGGATTTGTATGTCGAGGAGAAACTAGTAAAAGAAATTGATCTCGGATATAGAATTTCGCTTCTAAAATTAATCTAAACCGTTGATTTTAGAGGAATCTGGGCATTGAAAAGGAGGGAGTATCCTTCCTTTACAAAATATGAGGATTTCGTCCACCCCCATCAGTATGATGTAGATTTCTTGAGAGGGGCACACCCGTTCAATTTACTTTTTGGGATATCCAAAGTCAGAGATAGATGAGTTGGGATATCTTCAAACTTCCATCCATTCCAAAGGCCTCTTCTGTCCCAACAAGGGATCTAAACTAGGGAGACAAATCCAGCCTGGAGTAGGTAATCCTTCAGAGGAGTAATGGAGGAATCTAATCCCAAAGGTGGGTGATCTAAAATCGATTTTGTCCATATGTTGATCGTGCACCCATTCCCGAGGATTCTACGTAGATTTTCTGTAATGAGGGAAGAAGAAGCTTGAAGCAGCTTCTAGATGGGAGATCCTTGGATTGGAGCATTGTCAATTTACCCCCCATTGCATTGTTGAATGTATTTGGCCTGCATGAATTGCACCCACAATTGATCTAGCTGAGACTTGAACTTGTCGTATAGCTTGGCACCCATTGCAATATTGACCAGAGAGGGGTCTCATATTCCAAGCCCCCCATGTTGCTTTGATGCTCTGACAGTCTTCCAATTCACTAAATGATTTTTTTTTGGTTTACGACTTCCTTCCTTCCCACGTAAATTTCCTTATGTAGGCTCCAATTTGTTGCATAACATAATTTGGGGCTAAAAGAGTGAAGAACTGATATCATGGGATAGTTGATAAGACCGCTTTCACCAGAATGGTCCTGCCCACATTATTGAGCCAAGACACACCCAAATTCATTAATTTTGTTTTAATCTTATCCAAGATTCTCTACCATGTTTTGGGAGATGTTCTCCTTAAGTAAATTGGATACCCAAATACTTGAATTATTTCCAATCCCACACTGACTTGAACCCCATAAATTCTTCAATCTTCTTGGCTTTCTGAGCAGATGTGTTCTAAGTGAAAATGTGACTTTTATTGTCACTTGTTGCTCCCCGAAGGCCTTTAGAAACTTTTCCAAATTAGACTCTTGAATCTCTTTGCTATTAACATTGGATCCCCTCCTAGCAAGATGGTGTCGTCAACGAATTGACCATGGTTAATACTCTGTATCCCTGGTTTGTATCTAATGCATAGAAGGTTAGAGGATTCTCTTTCAAATTGAAGCCTCTTGCTCAGTGAATTTTCCATAATAATGTAGAGAAAGGGGGAACGGGGACAACCCTATCTCAATCCTTTGGACGCCTTGAAGAATCCCACTACTCGCCCATTGACCAAAGGGGCAATCCAGGGGGACAAAATACATAATGAAACCCATTGGATAAAGGTTGCATCGAAGTCCATTTTCTGCATTACCTTATAATGAAATTAATGTCTTACCCTATCAAAAGCGTTTTGCCATATCAAGCTTAATTATCATACCTTGATCCTCTCTTTTCCAGCTGGAGTCAACTGCTTCCTGGATGGAAATTTTATTATCAAGGATTTTCCTTCCAAGGAAAAATCCACCTTGGTTTCCCGAAATCAGAAGGGGGAGAATTTTCTTGAGCCTAGAGGCCAACAACTTCAAAATAATATTGTCAAAGACATTACAAAGAGATATTAGGAAAAATATTGAGGAGGAGGGGTTTAATTCTTTGTGGATTAAGGCCAAGAAAGAGGAGTTTATACCTCCTCCTATACAAAGGCGCTTAAGAGAATAACCTATCATTCTGCACAAGTTTTTGCTTATCAAATCCCAAAAATGCTAATAAAAGCTGGCCGAAAAACTGTTCGGACCTAGAGCCTTGTCTGGGAGAAATGAGAATACTAAATTTTTAATATCCTTTGTGGACGAGGGAGCAATAGGATGAGCATTCATTTCCTTAGTAATTAGGGTGGGCACATGCTCTAGCATATATGCCTCACTCTCATGATCCCTCAAAGAGTCATCTTGGTATAATGCTTTGAAGTGTTGGACTGCGACTTCTTTTATATCTTCGAACCCTGAGATGGTTTGTCCCCCAAACTAAATCTGTAAGATGTTATTTTTGCTTTCTCTATACCTAGCTTGCTTATGGAAGAATTTAGTATTCTGATCTCCAACTTGGAGCCATATGATTCTAGATTTGGTCCTTCAATATTCTTGCCCCCCCCCAAGAAGTGAGTGGAATTCCTTAATGTTGGGTTCTGTTATATTCTTTCCATGACTAGCCCCCCTAGTTAACTGGGGGGTTAGAGGGGGGTGGAGCTCCCCCTTCGTTGCACCGATTGCGCAGCGGGGGGGTCATAGGGGGTTTGAGGGGGGGCGGGTAGCCCCCCTTTACGTGGTCTGGGGCAGCGCCCCAGGGAAAAACATTTTGGACCCTATATTAGGTTGGGCGGACCTACCTATGGTTTTGTGCATGATTTTCGCACATGGTTTTGGATGCGATGGTTTTCGGTCCATGGTATTGGATGCTTCGGAATGTATAAATATGTATTGTAACATTGAAAGGAACATAATGAAAAATCAAGCTGGTAGTCCCGGTTTGGGATCTAGGGAAAAATCTCTGTGTATATGTGTTTTATGTGTTATGCTCTCACATTGTTTATTTTCTGTGTTTTAGAATTCATATGCAAGTAATTTCTGTATGGGGTTTAAACCTACACTTAAAAGTGTGAACTTCTCTTTGGAAATCCTCTTGAGAGACAGGAGCCACCTCAATATGCTCCTGAATGGAATCCAGTTGCTTCTCCATCTCCCTTATTGGGTATTGTCTTTCTGATTTATTCTCCTTGAGCCATTTCTTAATGCCTTCCTTCAGTCTTTTGGTTTTGCTTTCCCAGATGGAGACCAAGATACCCTCAACCCATTGGGACCACGATTGTTTTACCATTTCTGCGAATTCCTGAGAGGCCATCTAGAAGTGGGAGAAACAAAAGGGGATAGGCCTGAAGTTATAGGAGGGAGAGAGGAGGAGATGAATAGGGAAATGGTCAGAGCTATTACAGGGGAGAATGAAGGATTGCAGGTTTAGATTCATCAAAGAGGAGGCTATCAGAGGAATGATCGAGGTGAGCAACAATGTGGCTGGGGCTTGAATGCTTGTTGTTCCAAGTATAGAGAAATATGGAGGGTTTGACATCGAAGAGATTGAGGGTAAGCACTAGGTCCTTGATCACTTCTAAAGAGGTGCCCTAGACCACTAAACCCCCTCTTTTCTCTTTTTTTCTAATCGTTGTGTTAAAATCCCCACCCAAGATACATTTGTGTCCATAGTCGGTGTTTCCTAACTCCATTAGAGACTTCCAAAACTCCTATTTTTCTTGGAAATGGATTGGCATATATACATTAACGATAGTGTATATATAATGGATCTCTAAAATTTTGAAGGTGGTTGCAATCCAATATATGGTTTTAGAAGAACTTACCAATTCTAGTTGCGCTGGATTCGACATCGTGCAAAGACCTCCCGAAGCTCCCCAAGAGCTGACAACTACCATGTTGCTTCGATTCCAAATTTTGCTTTGTTTATAGGAGATTTTTGTCTCTCCCAATTTGGTCTCCTAGAAGAGGGCAATCGAGGGTCTTTCTTTCTGGATTAAGGATTTTGCTTCCATTTTCTCTTTTCTAATTCGAGTCCCCTACAATTCCATGAGATAATATTTATTATTTATTTTTAGAGGAGGACGTCCCTTTCCCAGGACATGTTGCATTGCCTTTCTTTCCTCCCTTATTCCCATGATTTGCTACCTAGCGAGGGATGGTGTGTTGAAACTCGAGTTCTTTGTCTTTTTTTGTTTGTTCAAACTTGATTTCTTTATTTGATTTGTGACCTGATCGTCAGATATTTCACACAATCTCTTTGGCTCCCACATTCTCTGACTTCTTGTTCATTAAACTTGCATTTATGGCTAGACTTGTTATTTCTTTGGAGGACAGGAAACCTTCCTCCTCTTCCTCCTTTGAGGTATCTTTTGAAGTGTTTCTTAGGTCTTTGACTGAGGGGTTTATTTCTTGAAGTGCAATAAAGAAGATGCATGGAGATCTGGTCCATGAGCTTGCGAAGCTTCTTTGGGGATTGATTGGGTTGTTCTCCATCTGTTGAAATACCTGAGAGAACAACAAAATGATTGTTTCCATCCCTAGAGTTGTTACCCTCACTAGAAGCGCGAGAAGGTGGATCCATTTTTCTTTGATTCAGCCTTGCCTTTGAGGAAGGGGTAGATGTGGTTGTTGGAGGTGGATTTTGTTGGCGAGTGTTTCCTCTTCATTGCTTTGCTTGATGCCATTGCTCATTCGACTCTCCCTCTGATTGCTCTCGGGTGGTTTGAGATTTAGGACAACCTTTACCAAAATGACCCTATTCGAAGCAAATTTTACACTTGAAAGATAGTTGGTCATAATCCACTTCTTGACCATGTATCCAACTATCCATACAAAAATTGGTCGCAACAAAAAACCTTTTTCCATATCTACTTCCAAACAAATCGCTACACAAAAAATAAACAATTACATTAAAATAAACATTAAAATTATGTACCAAACATAAATTCTACATCTAATCATTAAAAAACAAGTGACATAATTTAAATATTATTTAAAACATTTTTCTTTTTTTTAAATTCCAATCCAATATAACTTTATTAGTCAAAATTCTAAAAATATACCCTAACTTTTAGAATTCCAAAAAGATGATTACCTTTCCGAATGTTTCAAAGATGCCTAAATCTTTCCATATCTACTTCCACACAAATCACTACACAAAAAAATAAACAATTACATTAAAATAAACATTAAAATTATGTACCAAACATAAATTCTACCTCCAATCATATAAAAAAAGACATAATTTAAATATTATTTAAAACATTTTTCTTTTCTTTAAAAAAACTTCCAATGCAATGTAACTTTATTAGTCAAAATAATATAAATACACCATAACACTTTATGAGTTAGAATTCCAAAAAGATGATTACCTTTCCGAGTGTTTCAAAGATGCCTAAATCAATTTTGGAAAAAAAATATTTATTTATTTATTTCCTAAATTTACTTTTTCCTTATCAATTTGATTGAAAATCAAATTTCCCCAAATAGATATACGCCATAAACCAAACCACGAATTATGACATCATATTGTGAAATCGAAATGAGAATGACAGATGAATAGGTGGTAGGTTACAACCTTTCTAATTACCTCAAACATTAGTTTACAGGATCCATATCTTTGGCAACCATTCAGTGCGCCCACTGTTCTTCGGAACGGGTGTACGTGCCCTTTTATGACTCACTAACAAGTTGGCAAAATTGAATGGAAGACAAGTGGTGCCCCATGAATTCCTGACTCCCGAAATTCCAATGACCAGTTTACACTAGGCGTTTGATGCTTTTAGTATTCTGAAGATAAGCTTAAGTTTTTGGATGTTTCACGCAACCCAGGAAAGCACAGAGAAAGACATTGGCAATGGCAGGAAAGCACAATTTTTGCAGAGAGGCCACGGAAGAATTTCCATGGGAGGAACAGTTGAAGTTCTGAAGTAGCAGATCAAGAATGCGTGAACAAATTGGGGAATGAAGGTGCAAAAGAAAAGATCTTCCATGCACAAACCATTGGAATCCATCGAAGAATGTTGTCACTCGCTCTTCCTATCAATTTGCAATTGGATTATGATGACGATGCATTGAAGAATGAATTTTCGTTAACCCCAAAAGTAAGATCCTGAGCAACTACTGTTGCCTGATGATTGTTTGCTGGAATCTTTGTTTGCTTCTTCGTACCACGACCCTGAACTTTTTCTCATTTGGTCCACTCTACACTGATAAATAATAAGTGTTTTTTTTATCAAGATCATGGTTGATTGGTTTTGCAAAGTCTTTGTTTGCTTCTTCGTACCATGGCACTGATCTTTTTCTCATTTGGTCCAGTATCCACTGGTAAATAACTACTATTTCTCATCAAAATCACAGTTGCTTGTTATTGCAGAGTCTTTGTTTGCTTCTTCCTCCCTTACCCTCATTTTTTTCTCGATTGGTTCAGTTTCAAGTGATACATAAGTTGTGTTTGTTATTAAGATTATGGATCACTGGTATTGAACAGTCTTCCCTTATATTTTCCCCCCTCTGTAGCTTCTCTAATGTTAAACATGTTCTCCTCCTCCTCTGTGGTTCCCACAAGTAGTCTGGATGTACAGAGTAACCCGATCCCCTATTTCGTTGCCTCTTGGAATAGATTTCACTGCTATTCCAATCTCCTCCCTCCCTTGCGCTCCTCTACATGATCTTTCTAAGTTGTTTGATTTCATCATAGTCTCCAATATGGTTTCTTAATAATCATTATTGGCATAATCAAAGAGATCATCGGAACAGATTCCAAAGCTCTGATTCCAATGGTTTGTACAAGGAAGATCTTTTTATTGGCAATTCTACCTTCAAATTTATAGTGGAAGTGGTGGTGAAGTGGTTCTGGGCGCAGATCATTCACAAAAAGAACTTTCCTTTCGGTTCTTTTCTCACCTGACTGATGGAATGACGATACAGAGGCACCCTGCTCACAAATTTTCTGGTATTTACTTTGTAGGCTGGGTTTTAATTTCTGTTACTGTACTTGTATAGGCCTAGGCGTTTATTATATTTGTAGTGTATTATGTCTTAATTATTTTATGCTGGTAAGGATCAAGTATCTTTACACACTACCCTGTATTTTCTCATTTTTCCATCCTTGACTGACTACCTTATATCTTCTCATCAACCTCTTCAGTTGAATGAAAATGAGAATAAAGCTATATACAACGGAGAAGATGGAAAGACAATGGAAATATAATGTTTACAGTGGAATGGAAATACAATTTATAAAGCCTGCCAAATCCCTTTTCATTGGAGAGATGTGGGATTGAAGGAAAATGGCGGGGATTCTCTAAGGCTGTTAGTTTAATGAACTTCAAAGGGATGTCCGGACATCTAAAGAGTCCTTAAGGAATAGTAACGTCGAAGCACTTTATGCCCAAATGCTCTTTTACTTGAGGCTATCCTAAGATTCCATCTATTCAAGACGCTCTGGTTATATATCAGACATAGGAGTTCAAATGACAGGACCCCGAAATTTTTTCCAATGGGGCCAATCACATTAAAATTTACCACGCAGTGGGGGAAGTCGTATTTTCCAAGAAGAGGAAGTGATGGATTTTACTAGAATGCTTATCTATTGAGCCTGAGGGAATCATCTTCCATTCTCAGGAGGAGGGCATAGCAGTTTGGAACAGAGGATGATGGAATCCCAACATCTTAGAATTTGATGCACAAATAGGCGAGTTTGGAACAGAGGATGATGGAATCCCAACATCTTAGGATTTGATGCACAAATAGGCGATGAGGTGCATGATCGCCTAGTCTCAGGATTAGTGGAAAGAAAGGATGCAGAAGAGCATGGGGAAGATGGCATTACCAGAAGCATCCCTCCAAAAATGCAAAGAAGGAACCAGACTAGTGGACTTCCAAAAAAAGCAAAGGAGGAACCAGACTAACGGACCTAAAAATGTTATAGAGCACATAAAAGTAAAAAAGAAAAATGATGAGGAATGGATTAAAATATTTCAAGGACCAGATTTACGAATTTGTGGAACCAGAATAGTTGCCGAGATCTGTAGAATAGAATTAAGACCTCAACTTAATCGTTGATGATGAACCACACTGATTGATTCGAAACGCGTCGACAAAAGATTGATTACTGATTGATTCGAAACGCAACGCGTCGACAAAAGATTGATTACTGATTGATTCGAAACGCGTCAACAAAAGATTGATTATGTGATTTTGCCGAAGATTACTAAACAATGAAGTACCTTGTTTCATAGTGGTATACTTATACCACTGTCATCATTATTTACTTATGATATACTTAATACCACTGTGATCATTATTTACTTATACCACTGTGAGACAAGGTACTTCATCTGAATTTCAAATTTACATGAATTAAAAATTTAAAAAAGGTTATTTGTTTTTCAATATGTTATCAAATTTTTTTGCGCGCTTATATGCAAACTTCTAAGAACAATGAGACTAGCCATCGTTCCAATAGAGTACAATAATTCACTGGTGTAGCTGCATGGCACCAAGTGACTCTGCCAAGTAACTGAACTGTGGGAGTTGATGCAGACTGGGATATTTTTTAAACTGGGGAAAAGCCAACATTTAGAGATATAGCAATGAAATTCTGTTTTATTCTAAGGTTTTATGTGTATTAAAAAACTATAAAATAATATGGAATATATATTAACCTCCGCTTATATCTGGTGAGTTTTAGTAAATTTAGTTATTAATAATTGGTTATTTTAGACAGAGATCCAGGTGTAAAAATAGAAAGTACCTTTTCTAAACATCTAAGAATGTGATAATTCTCATGATGCAAGGATCAGTTACATTCTTCTAATTATATACAAATCTAAGAATATGACAATTCTCATGATGCAAGGATCATTCTCATGCTTGAAGGATCAGTCACACCCATTTCTAATTATACATTCTTTCTAATTATATACAAATCTAAGAATATGACAATTCTCATGATGCAAGGATCATTCTCATGCTTGAAGGATCAGTCACACCCATTTCTAATTATATAGAAAGGAAATGATATTTACTAACATTCATGTTTGAAATTGCTCATTCATATAATCATGCTTGAAGGATCAGTTACATCCTTTCTAATTATATACAAATCTAAGAATATGATAATTCTCATGATGCAAGGATCATTCTCATGCTTGAAGGATCAGTCACACCCTTTCTAATTATACAAAGGAAATGATATTACCTAACATTCATGTTTGAAATTGCTCATTCATATAATCAACAAAATAAAGACCAATACAAAATTTATATCTAATGAGAGATTATCAAAATGTCTTTTCAGGTTGCTTATGCCTTGAATGAAACACAAATAAAATCCTTAATTTTGGAGTGTGTTCTCCTCAACCCACCTTTTTTTCCAGTTCACCAAGAATGGCCATAGAAATGGGTGTTACAATGAAACACAAATAAAATCCCTCACTGGGCCTGGAGAACAATGAAACACACATGAAATCTCTCACTGGGCATGTGTTCTCCTCAATCCACCTTTTTCTTCCAGCGCACCAAGTAATGGCCATCACCAAGGAATGGCCATAGAAATGGGTGTTACAAGGAAACACAAATAAAATCTTTCGGAGAAAGAGGTTAAGGCTAGACTCATTTTTTTTTGTTGAACAATAACAAGTCAGGTAGAGAATTGCCATGAACATGTCGAACCTCTATTGACATTTGCATTTGTGCTATGCAACGAAGTTTCAACCAACTTAAAATCTCTGAAAATTGGAAACAGTGACACTACAATGAATGAAACTTGGCAAACCCCGCACTAAGCAAACTAGTAGATTAAAGTTGATGTAGACTCGACACTACGTACTCTCAAAGCAAAGTTGATGAAGACTTCCGAGCAAGCTCGCAAAGCAAAGTTGATACTCACAAAAATAAAGTTAAATAATAAATGAATTATAATCCATCGATATTAGAAATATAAATTCCAAATATGTTGGAAACATTAAATTCCATTTACTTACTTTTAATTTATGAATCGTGTCCAAGTGATCAAGAACAATGTTGTGCACGGCCTCTATAATGCATTATAACCTGATGTAAACCAGGTAGGTGTAAACTTAATAATCCTCTTTATCGGTCGAGATTATCATGTATTTCTTTGGTTGAAAGTGATGACATGCTCTCTTAGGATGGCGAGATTATCATGTATTTCTTTGGTTGAAAGTGATGACATGCTCTCTTATGATGGCAAATTCTCTCTTATGATGGCAAATAAATAGCAGGACAAATCTCGGCACAAGAGCTTTATAAATATATTTTGGAGACTCAATCAACATGGAAGGAGCAAAGTTGGTTTCAAACAGTGGGGAAGTGGAATATTTTACTTAAAATTATTTGTTTGTAGTTGGTTGGTATGGAAAAACAAAATTTTAATTTAGACAATTTTTTGTAAAAGAGATTTTCATTAGAGAAATTTTGAGGTATAAAATAAGTCTCAAAACAAAAATGTACAACCAAAATCAATTCTATAAGAACTATTAGTATTCAAGATGATGATGTCAATCATGGGATGATTTACCATTTTTGGAGTACAAAAGTAAAAAATTAAAAACTATTTTTTCAACTTGTATTTTCAACTTTTCTCTCTACAGTTTTTACTCAAATTTTGAGTGGAAGCACTCGTTGGATGCAACATTTATTTCCTCATCTAAGAGTACCTATGTTGCATACTTTTGATGGACCCCGCGACACAAAAAATGAAAAATACATGAAAATGTGATTGCAATGCAACATGGATACTCCCGAGGAATTAAATGCCGCATCCAACAAGTTCTCCCACTCGAAATTGGGAAATTTAAGTAAAACTGCAGGGAAATAAGTTGAAAATATAAGTTGAAAAAATAGTTAGTTTTGTTTTTTGGTTTTTTTCATTTAAAATTTGATGATGTAATTTAATCTTATTTTATTATTTCCACTATTATTTTATAATGTTTCTTAGGAGGCCCATTTTAGACCTCAAAATTTCTCTAATGATTAGGTTAGGGAGATGTGCAATGTCCAAAAACATATTGAGCTCAAAATTTCTCTAATGATTAGGCTAGGGAGATGTGTAATGTCCAAAAAAATATTGAAGATGTGAGACATCTCTTATTAAATTGTTCATTTGTGATTTCCATTTAGAGTGGTGTTTTGTGTGCCTTGTATATTTCAGCTGAATAGAATTCAAATTCCATGAGATAGTGTTTATTGGATGGGATCACGAATAACAAGGAAAACCGATGCATACTACTCTGAAGTTGGTCCAGTAAAAAAAGTTGTTATGAGAATTATTAAATAGGTGGATATTTAGACCAACTTTCCAGTAGTTTTTATTGACGAGGTGGCATGCAAAAATGTATATGGTTGTGGGGTGTATATAGCGATTGAACTTGGCAAGTATTATCATTTATATTGGCAAAGTGGGATTGGTACTAATACCAGAGCAAAGATTATTACTCTGTGGGGGTACTTTTCTGTGCTAATTGATTATCCATCAAGTCTATAAAAGTCTTTAGAGATTCCAAAGTGGTTATTGACTAGGTAAAGACAATGTTTTCTCTAGATCTATGTTCACTCATTAACTAGATCCAAGACATCAAAACATTGAGTGGAAAATTCCAAAGGTTGCACTTTACACACATATATAAGGAACAAAATGTAGTTGTAGATACATCACTAAATAAAGGTTGCAATAAACAACTTGGAGAATTTATTTATTTCAACTTTTTGCAATTATTCTCTTCGGAGATCAAAGAAAATAAATATCTTATAGATATTTATAATATGTACAACAAATTTGTATTTTCTTTGTAAGTAGTTTTTTGTGTTAATGTGATATTGGATGTCCTAACATGTATTATAATATGTATTAGGAACAAATTTCCTTTTGTGACAATCCATGATTCAGTTTTTGTAAAAGAGAAGAAATAGATAAGTCTCAAAACAGGAAGGTGCTTTCCTAGGTCTTTAGAATGGAGGACAAAAATCCATGATCGTAGAATAATCGCTTTAGATTAAAAGTGTATGGAGCAAAATAAGGTTTAAACATTTTTTTTTCTAATAAAATGTATGATGTTTTTTTCCCAAAAAAACATAATAACGTAATTATCCCATATAAATATATGATGTTATAAATTATGATGAGTACCTTATATAACAAATCACAGATTTGAAGGTTTTAAGATGATGCATGTTGATATGTGGATTTTGCGACCACCTATCGAATACGAATTTGGAGGAATAAAACGTACTACATCTCGTCAAACTCTAAGCTTATCTTAAAGTGCAGTGGACATTATGTTGCTGTAAATTGTAAACTACTTGAATTGAATTGAATAATTTTAATGACGTCCACGAGACCAGAACACCAAAACGGTCTAAGGGACCCATATATCAAACCAACAAAACATCACAGAATCAAGTTTCTCTCTATAACGACTCTCTTGGCATGAATCATGATCAAAAAGTTTGTTGTCTTGTGAATCCTTCCTTCCACAAATAACTCACATAGTCTGTCCATTTCCACGTCGTTGTTGAACTGACTACGAATATCCTCATAGGGAGTTCTCTCCATGATGAAGTGCCATTTGGTTTCTACCACTCCTTCCCCACAAAAGACATAATCTCTATCCCCATTCTTCCTTGGGAGCTATTAGTTTTTGTAGCATCAGATGTTTTCTAGTCACGAACTTGGTGGAGAGGCTAGAATACATGATATCTCCATAACCCAGAAATCATTTTTGGAAATTCGACTTAGAGATGGCTTAATTAGATTATTAACCTATTTTTTAATGCTTCCTAAGTCTACTTAGGAAAAATAGTTTATTAATGTCAATGTGAGAATTCTCTAGAAACTTGCACAGATCAATCGAGAAATGGTCTGATCCATTGATTAAGATTTAATATTGGTCATTGGAGTCCCAACAGGAAGATATAAGAAGGGATATGGAGATGGAGATGAGGCACTTGAGCAACAATTCCTTGTGTAAATCGAGCTAGCAGCAGTAGAATTCGAGCCAAAGAGGGACGCAGTTCTAGTGAGGAGTAGGGACAATGATACAGAGGAAGATTTCTAGATACAAAGAGGTAGCAGCAAGAGGCTAAGTTATTTCCAGTGCAGGAACGCATGAGTGTGGGAACATGAGTGCAAGCAAAGTGAGTGTTGAAGTTGCTTAGGGAATATCTTTTCCATACTTTATTGTTAGTTTTCGACATCCAGATTATAATCAGAATTTTGCTGTTGCATAATAATAAAAACCCTCACTGCTACACCGATTTTCTCACATTGGGTTTTTTCAGGGACATTTGTCTAAAAATAACCGTGTAAAATTTATGTGTGGGTGTGCTAGATTTTTTCAGTTTTCAATGTTATTTTCTTCTGCAGTTTATTTGTGAAAATCATAGTGTGAATTATTTGATATTTTCCATAGAAGACAATAGATAAATTGTTATTTCCAGTTGTTGTGATAGATGAAATTTTCACATGGTGCCAGAGCATGAGTAATCAGCTAGGAAGCCCAAAAGTGGAGGAGATAATTTCTTTGTTCAGAGGGAGGATCGGGTTGAAATTCTCAGAGGTTGTACAATACCCATATTGGTTGTTCGAATTACTGGGGTAGGAGTTTGATTTTTTAGTGCAGGTGGTAGAAAAATTTGATTTGCCCAGGACAATGATTCTAACAGTTAGAGGGAGCAATAATAGCTCATATTTTCGCTGAGCGGATTTCTAGTTGGATGCAGAGGGTTTTGCAGTAGTAGTTTCAACGTTAGGTGGAAGAGAAAAGCGCACACAAAGAGATAAATTTCTAGATTTCTTAGAGGGTTTCTAGATCAAGTTTTCTAGAGGAGATCTTAGATTCTGTTGTACAAATGAAGGAAATAAACAGAGAAACAGCAAGACAGAAATCGAATGCTAAACTGAATATTGGATCGGACTGTTTTATTTAACAATGAGTTTTCATTGCTTTTCATTTCATGGGCAAATGCCTGTTTTATAGTTACATAACTAATCAACCGTTACAAACTTATTCGTTACAAGGAACTGTCTATACCTAAATTTACTAAACCGACTAAATCGTTGTCAAACTAACAAACTCCACCTTGACAACAATTTTCCCATTCATCATCTTTCCTGCAAGCCAAGAGAAGCTAAACACCACCGCAACTTCTCTACTGTATCTGGCTTTGTGAATATGTCTGCACAATTTTCTCGTGTATGGACCTTTTTAAGAGCTACTTTTCCGCCATCGATCACATGTCTCAGAAAATGATACCTTACATCAATGTGCTTGGTTCTGCTATGATAGGCAGGGTTTGTAGCCAAGTGAATAGCGCTTTGACTGTCACAAAGTACATTCACTTTCTCTTGCGTCCTTCCAATCTCATCAAGCAAACCCTTTAACCAGATTGCTTCTTTACTGACATCTGAAGCAGCTATATATTCAGCTTCGGTAGTGGACAACGCAACTGTTTCTTGAAGCTTTGACATCCAACTAATTGCTCCACCTGCAAGAGTAAAGACATAACCTGTAGTAGATCTTCTTTTGTCCAAATCACCTGCATAGTTAGCATCTACATATCCGCAAACTGATCCTTCACTACCATTAAATACGATGCAATGGTCACTTGTGCCTCTTAGATATCGAAGCACCCATTTCACTGCTTGCCAATGTTCTTTACCTGGATTTGCCATGAACCTGCTGACAACTCCAACTGCATGTGAAATGTCAGGTCTTGTAGATACCATCGCATACATTAAGTTGCCTACAGCGTTTGCATATGGTACATGAGACATATACTGCTTTTCTTCATCAGCTCTAGGACTCAAAACCGAAGAAAGCTTAAAATGGGAAGTTAAAGGAACATTAACAGGTTTCACATTATTTATAGAGAACTTTTCAAGTACCTTCTCCACATACTTCTGCTGTGACAACCAAAGCTTACCATTTTTCCTGTCTCTGTGTATCTCCATGCCCAAGATATGTTTTGCTGCTCCAAGATCCTTCATATCAAACGTCCTAGAGAGTTGAGCCTTTAACCTGTTGATCTCTTCCATGCTTTTGCTTGCAATAAGCATATCGTCAACATACAAAGCTAAGATAATGAACATGTCATTGAAACTTTTGAAGTACACACAATGATCATACTCACTTCTTATAAAGTTCCGGCTCACCATGAAGGAATCAAACTTCTTGTACCATTGTCTGGGAGACTGCCTCAGACCATACAATGATTTCCTGAGCTTGCAAACTAATCTTCTGCTGCGACCTCGTACAAAACCTTCTGGTTGTTCCATATATATCTCTTCGTTCAAATCACCATGTAGAAAAGTTGTTTTAACATCTAATTGTTCTAACTCAAGATTAAGCAACGCAGTTAGTGCCAACACAATACGTATAGAAACAAGTTTTACAACTGGAGAAAAAATCTCATGAAAGTCTATACCTTCAACCTGAGAATACCCTTTCGCTACCAGTCGCGCCTTATACCTTTCAATACTACCATCAACTTTTCGTTTCAGCTTGAAGACCCATTTACATCCAACAACACTTCTCCCTTCAGGAAGCTCTACAAGATCCCAGGTATTGTTTTTGGCTAAGGAGTTCATTTCTTCTTCCATAGCCATTTTCCATTTCTCGCTATCTGTATCATCTACTGCTTCCTGATAACACGAAGGTTCTCCATCTTCAGTAACCAAAGCAACAGATGAAGCAGAATCTTCATACCTTTTGGGAGTTTTCCTTTCCCTTGTAGACCTTCTCAGAGCGACTGGTTGCTGAACTGGTTCAGAAACTTGCACTGGTTCAGAAGCTTCAACGGCTTCCTTTGTGTCTTCAACACCTTTGTCTCCAGAAGTCTCGAAGACCCATTTACATCCAACAACACTTCTCCCTTCAGGAAGCTCTACAAGATCCCAGGTATTGTTTTTGGCTAAGGAGTTCATTTCTTCTTACATAGCCATTTTCCATTTCTCGCTATCTGTATCATCTACTGCTTCCTGATAACACGAAGGTTCTCCATCTTCAGTAACCAAAGCAACAGATGAAGCAGAATCTTCATACCTTTTGGGAGTTTTCCTTTCCCTTGTAGACCTTCTCAGAGCGACTGGTTGCTGAACTGGTTCAGAAACTTGCACTGGTTCAGAAGCTTCAATGGCTTCCTTTGTGTCTTCAACACCTTTGTCTCCAGAAGTCTCTCCTTCCTTTCGACTATCACCGAAAGATCTAGCCTCCAACTGAACTCGTTGACTCGGCGATACCTGTTCCTGTTCAATTCTTTCAACATTTGATTTTAACAAAGAGGATTCATCAAATGTTACATCTCTAGTAATGACTATCTTCCGCAATGTAGGATCCCACAACCTATATCCTTTCACTGCATAGTCATACCCAACAAAGACATAACATTTTGACTTTGGATCTAATTTTGAACGCTGATTTCTCGGAATAAGAGAATAAGCATCACAGCCAAATATCCTCAAATGAGAATAGTCACAAGACTGACCTGTCCAAACTTCTTCAGGAATTTTACAATCAATTGCTACTGAAGGTGATCTGTTAACTAAATAACAAGCAGTAGATACTGCTTCTGCCCACAACTCCTTTTGCAAGTTAGCATTGCTGATCATGCTTCTGGCTCTTTCCATAAGAGTCCGATTCATACGCTCAGCAACACCATTTTGCTGAGGAGTATAAACAACAGTTTTGTGTCTAACAATGCCCTCATCCTTACAGTATTGTTCAAATTCAACAGAAGTGAACTCACCACCATTGTCAGTTCTTAGACATTTAATAGATTTGCATGTTCTTTTCTCTACCATTACTTTAAATTGTTTAAAGACATTGAATACATCAGCTTTCCTTTTTAGCATATAGACCCAAACTCTATGAGAGTAATCATCAATGAACGTTAAAAAATACAATGCACCTCCATATGACATAACAGGGGAAGGCCCCCACAGATCAGAATGAATGTAGTCTAAAACATCTTTACTATTATGATTGCCAACTTTAAATCTCTGTTTACACTGTTTTCCATACACACAATGTTTACAAAAATCTAAATTCAAGGATTTCAGACCGCGAAGAGATTTACGTTTCATCAGTATGTGAAGACCTTTCTCGCTCATATGACCCAAATGCTGATGCCACAGACGAGTACCTGCTTCTTCCTTTTCTGACGCAACCGCTGCTTCACCGACCTGAGTACTTCCTTTTAACCTGTAAAGATTTCCGACCTTTTCTGCCTTCATAACCACAAGGGCACCTTTGAAGACTTTCAAGACGCCATCCTGACCTGTAAACTTATAACCATCTGAATCCAACACTCCCAAAGAGATTAAATTTTTCTTCAAATCAGGTACATGTATAACACTAGTTAATGTTCTAACTGTGTTATCATACATATTAATCCTGATATCTCCCATCCCAACAGTCTGACATGACATATTGTTACCCATAAACACAAAACTACCGTTTACATTTTCATACGAAGTAAACCAATTTCTATGTGGGCACATATGATGCGAAGCACCAGAGTCTAACAGCCAGCTATCAAAACTCTGAGAGACATTACATTCAGGTGAAGTTTCATCTATCATACACAATTCTTCAGCAGATAAAACTTCGTCTACCATACCTGAATCAGCTTGATTCGCTTCGTTCTTCAGGTTTTCGGATTCCTTCCGTTTCCAACAGTCCTTCTTCAAGTGTCCAACTTTACCGCAGTTCCAACATTTTTCCTTACACTTCTTGCCCTTCGATTTCGACCTGGAAGACCCCCTTGGTTTGTTTCCTCTTTCCTTTGAGCGTCATCTAGCGACCATGGCTTCTGATGCAGTTGTATCAGTGCTGGATTTCCTTTGTACTTCTTCAGACAGAAGAGCTCCCACGACTGATTCAAACTTCAAAGAATCAGCAGAGCTGAAGCTGATTGAGGTTACGAAGTGATCCCATGATTCAGGTAGAGAACACAGCAAGGTTATGGCTTTATCTTCTTCCTGTATTTTGACTTCCATATCTGTTAATTGACAAATTAGTGTATTAAAAACATTCAAATGTTCTGCAACGCTTGAACCTTCTTTCATTCGAAGACTGTATAACTGTCGTTTCAGATAAATTCTGTTGGTTAATGATTTTTTCATATAAAGGTTTTCAAGTTTTTCCCACAAACCTGACGCCGTAGTCTCTTCAACGATGTTGAAGAGAACTTCATCCGCTAGACATAACTGGATGGTACTGAGAGCTTGGGTATCCAAGTCCTCCCAGTCTGAAGTAGTCATGGTTGTAGGTTTCTTAGTAACCCCATCCAATGCCTTGTGCAACCCTTGTTGCACAAGCAGATCCTTAACCTTCAGTTTCCAAAGAGCAAAATTGCTCTTTCCAGTGAATTTCTCCACCTCGAATCTTGCATTCGACATCTTGGCCATTTTCTAAGACTTTTAATCTTCAGTCTAGGGTTTTAAAAAAAAATATTTCAATTTTCTTCTTCCAAGTTTTAACTCTCCCTACGTCAACCTTTAAAAAAAAAATTGCTGAATTTTCCAGAGAAAAACCTTTGTTTTTTCAACTCAAAGAAAAACCTGAATTTTTTCGAGGAAAAACCTTTGTTTTTTTCAAACTCAAAGAAAACCCTTAAAAAAAAAACTTATGTGCTCCTTTCCTTAAAAAAAAATTGTCTTCTTTTTCCTGACTTTCTCACATTCAAAATTTTTGAAACAAAATTTCCTTTTAAAAAGAAATAATACCCGGATCTCGCACGCAGATCCTACTTGCAGCAACTGGCAGACACGACGACGCAGAGCAATTACAGCCCTTCACGCCTCACTGGTCTCATGTAGATTCAGCGACACGCCCAGTACCACCGGCCAGCACGCAGCAGAGCCTTTCACGCCTCACTGGCAGCACACAGCAGAGCCCTTCACGCCTCACTGGTCTCTGATACACACAACAAGATTCGGCCTTTAATTACAGCCCTTCAGCCACACGCCCAGCACCACTGGCCAGCACGCAGTAGAGCCCTTCACGCCTCACTGGTTTCTGATACACGCAGCAAGATTCGGCCTTCAATTACAGCCCTTCAGCCACACGCCCAGCACCACCGGCCAGCACGTAGATACAGCCTTACGCTCAGACTCTTCTTCACGCAGGAGCACGCATCAAATACCTTACGCTCAGGGTTTGGACTCTTCTCAACGCAGGTCTGGACTTTTTTCAGCGTTCTACTCAGCAAATCACGCCCATTTACACAGGGTCTTCACGCCTACGCCCAATCGCTCGGCCCTCGAGCTCCGATACCAATTGTTGTACAAATGAAGGAAAGAAACAGAGAAACAGCAAGACAGAAATCGAATGCTAAACTGAATATTGGATCGGACTGTTTTATTTAACAATGAGTTTTCACTGCTTTTCATTTCATGGGCAAATGCCTGTTTTATAGTTACATAACTAATCAACCGTTACAAACTTATTCGTTACAAGGAACTGTCTATACCTAAATTTACTAAACCGACTAAATCGTTGCCAAACTAACAGATTCCCAGTTGTAGTAGGCAGTGCACGTTTTCCAAAGAATCGAGTTGAAGTTGTTGGCATTATATTTTGTGTGCCAGTTTTTGGAGAAGGACATTTGGAAAGGTTGAGTGAGTAGTCTTAGAGAGCAGTTGAAGGTAGAGATAGGCAAACAATAGCATTTTTGTGCATTCCAGGAGGAAGTGCGAGTTTTAGAGCTAGTAGCCGAGCAGGAAAGGGGGGAGATTCCTATTTAGTTCTCCAGTTATTTGAGTTTCATAGTTTTTTGCATCTTTCTAGAGATGGTTGTACGAGGTTTCCAAAAGAGGCCATGCAAGCTAGCTAGAATGTAGATCTGGGTGGCAAATTGACTTCCAGTTACCATAGATAGGTGTCGAAGGAAGTACGACTTATATAGTGTGAGTTGCAGAATGAAGAAGGGTCCCAACCAGGGACTAAGCTCAAAAGGAGATAGTGACGCACCAAATCCAGGAGGAGGAGTATGAAACTCCAGCGTGCTGAATGGGCAGGGTCCAACGCAGTTGCAACAAGGAGATCAGTTAGATCAATTCTGGATTGTTATAGCCAGGCCATAACATTTTCTATAGGGGCCCATAGCACCATAGTAGCAGATGCAGTTTCAACAAACACATCTATTCATTCAAATGATAGTTGCATAGCTAGTTGCAGTTCGTACTTGGGAGACAATTGCAAAACTAGTTGCAGTGACCCAAGTAGTGTGAATTGCACAGTTGCAGTATGCAGGTGCAGTTCCAGCCAGAAGATTCCCACCATAGAGCTTCACAATCCATTCTCTAGTGCAGGAGGACAGTGTAAGTTGTCAAGAAGGAGTAGAGAGAATTCCCATTGGGAGATCGAGACTCAGAGGGAGTCTAATTTCAAGGGGAGCATCCCTATGGATGCTAGTACTTCAGGATCTAGGGATATCAAACTGATTACTGGAATAGTTGCAACAATAGTGTGGAAGCATCAAGAGAGCAATAGAAACAACAGTATGAGTAGATCAAATTTTGCTATGTTGGTAGCCATACCTCTAGGAGTGAGGTGGGGTGACTTCGAGTTGTAGTCCAGAACTTTAGATATTGGGAAGGATCCTCGAGGTTTCCTCCTCATTAATCACCTTGCAATGGGGCCCCACAATATTCAGTAGTAGGATGGATCAGTTTCAGTCATGTAGTCAGATTCCAGGGTGATAGTTTCAGACAAGTAGCAGTCAAGTGATGAGGAGCTGATTGTAGTGTTGACAGTAGTGCAAAATCAGCAACATCTCAGATTCTTTAGTGGACAATTCAGTAGCTAGTAGCAGTCAAGACTTGAGAGATAGATGCATCATATTAAACACAGTTGATTCAGTATTTAGGATGCTTCTCAGTCACAGTAGTTGCAGTTGCAACAACAACAAATGAGAGGGAGTTGCAGTGTAGATGCAGGGTTGACAACATTATGGTAGTGTCACTAGCAACACGAATGCAACATTAGATTTGCCTAGTGGTTGGTGGGCAGCATGGCCAAACATCAGCGGTGTGACAGGAGATGGTACGTAGACAAGGTGTTGTGGCAAGATGTGTAACACTAGAACATAGTCCTAGCTAAGAGGGAGTGCTAATTTTTGTACATCATATATGTTCAAGTCATGAAACTTGTTGGAGAGGCTAGAATACATGAGATCTCCTAACCCAGAAACCATTTATGGAAATTCCACCTAGGGTTTCTTAATTAGATTATAATTTTTTTTTAAATGTTTCTTAAGTCTAAACTTAGGAAAATTGGTTAATTAATCATAATTAATTAATTCAAGGTGAGAATTCTCTAGAAACTCACTTGGACCATTCTAGAAATAATCTGAGCCATCGATTAAGATTTAATTTTGGTTGTTGGAGTCCCAACAAGAAGAGATAAGAAGGGATCGATGTGGTGATGGAGATGAGACACTTGAGCAACAATTTCTTATGCAAATCAAGCTAGTAGTAGTAGAGTTCGAGCCAGAGAGGGACATAGTGTCATTGAGGGGCAGGGACAGTGATCCAGAGGAATATTTCTAGATCCAGAGAGGCAGCAACAAGAGGCTGAATTATTCTCAGTGTAGGAATGCGCGAGTGCAGGCAACACAAGTGCAGGGATTTATTAGGGAATATCTTTGCTATATTTTCTTGCTGTGGATTGCCAGTTTTCAACATCCAGATTGTACTTAAAATTTCACTACTACTTAATAATAAAAACCCTAACCGTTGCACCGATTTTCCCACATTGGGTTTTTCTAAGGACATTTTTCCAAAAGAAACAACGGTTTTCCCACATTGGGTTTTTCTAAGGACATTTTTCCAAAAGAAACTATGTAAAATATATATGTGTGTGTGTGTGCACTAGATTTTCTCAGTTTCCAACACTATTTTCTTCCGCAGTTTATTTGTGAAAAGCACAGTGTGAATTATTTGATATTTGTTGTATCAGACAATAGATAAAATGCTAGATAAATTAACAATTAGAGAAATAATTTCCAGTTGTTGTGATAGATGAAATTTTCACAGGAACTACCCATCTACCTATTTCACATATAAGATGGTTGGATCTGGGCCTTATCTGCGCCATTAAAATTTTAGTCTTTCCCTTGATTGCAACACTCAAATAGGTATTTTCATCATGCGACCATGGTGGGTTGAAATTATTGAGATATATCATTTTTTTACATCCCACCTATTTTTCCCACATGGCAGCCCTGAATTTTTCAAGCACCCAATTTTTAATTTCCACTTTAGAATTAGGACAGTCCCGCCAATTGATTCCCCATTTCCCCATCCACTTGTCATTTTTCTTCCTCCAAGTTTTCTTCCTACGCTTTAATTCTTATGCCACAATCAACTTGGGCCAATGGTGTTCATCCATGCCATCCACATTTTTTAAATATGTTAACAAACAAATGATTGCTAAAGCTTTCATCAGAAACAAATTAGTCTCCACCAGTAAGATCTCATATGGGACTGTTGATTTGACTTTAAGGTTACTAGTGATTAAGTGTTTTTGAGTTATTTCTACTTGTCTTCATTTGTGATCTGACATGTTTCTCCCCCAAAATTCATGCCCACAAAGGACACCCAGAGTAAATATCAACCCAAAAAGAGTTTTATTGGTTTTCCAATCCCATAATACTGTTGTCCTGCATCTATTCTAAAGAAGGTAAGAATCTCTCCACCCCCCTTGAATCCTTTTAGTTATGCATGTCTCCCAACTAAACCTATTGTGAAAAACAATTCTTAGCTACTTGTATTCTTCCATTATCACCAAGGCTTCTCCCTAAAAAATAAATCTAACTTGTTATTTTTTTTGCTTCAAAGAGAAGATCATGATTGCTAGCGTTTACTTGCATCCTTACTTCTTAATAGAAGAGATCTAATGCCTTCAAATTCTCTCTCAAACCATGAGCAGATTTTGCAATTAGAATAAGATCATCTACATACAAAAGCAAATTCACTACATATCCTGCTAATTGAACACCCTCTCCACTAGTTTTGTTCACTCATTCTTCCAACTTATCAATATATAAACCAAAAAGTGTGGGGGAAAGGGGGCACCCTTGCTTAACCCCAATGTCACTACCAAATCATTCAAAAAATCTTCCTTGTTCTAATTTTTGTGTTAACTTTCTCATAAAGTTTATGAACAACTACTTTATACTCCCTTGGAATTATGAGTTCTTCCATTCTTTTCCAAAACTTATCTCTAGGGATAGTGTCAAAATATTTCTTGAAGTCAACGAAGCAACAAAATCCATCCTTTCCTTCGATGTCCCAAACTTTTTCGATGAAGTGCCTAAGAGTGATGCAATGATCAATGGTAGAGTGCCTTGGCCTAAAACCAACTTTCCCTTTAGCTCTTTTACCCTCTTTTTCCCCCAGTTGTTGATTCTATGCTCCAACATGCTCCCAAACAATTTTCCAAGAAGAGGATTGACCATAATAGTGTGGTAATTAGAGGGATTATTGATGTCTCCACTTTTGTAAAGAGGGATAACCACGCTCGTAGTCCATTCCACTAGGAAATTTCCTTGTGTAATGTTGTTGAATATACTTTTAATGATTAGGTCCAAGGTCTCAACACCCCACTTTAAAAAATATTCTTGCAAACCATCAATGTCTTGAGCCTTACCACTTGCTAAATTTTTTATACCCCACTTGACCTCCTCCACTGAGAATAACTTGGTTGTAGTGTTGATTATGGGGGGGTTACTTTTCTCCTGATCTCTCTTGTAGAGAAGCTTCGCATAATCTAACCACTCTGTAATTGATATATTATTATATGTTTTCTTTATCTTTGTTGTAGCTCCTGCTAAAAACCTTTGGGGTTGTACTTTCTCAAAGAAATTAATTCATTCCTTCTAACATCCACGCAGTTTTCTTTTCTAGTTTTAATCATATTTGTATACTTCTTCATGGTTTCACTATAACACCCTCCTCCAACATCTTACCCAAGCAACTGGCCAACCAAGGTAAACATGCAACGAGAGGCCACTATGATATGATTCGACCTCCTAAGTCACGTTAAAGAAGTGGAACTGATGAAAACACACCATATAAACATTCAACATCGGCTTCAAGGCCCTCAGGAACCAATCCAACACTTTAGACATCTTGCCCTTGGGTCCCACTGAGCTTTTGGACAACTTAAGCATCAGTCGCTCTCATGCTATAGGCATGATAGGGTCCATAAAACTAGAGTCACTCTCACAGGTTTACTTGCCAGTGTCCAGAGACTCATTTAGTTAGTGCTATGCCAGCGTCCTTGGGAATTTAGCCACTTTTTCAAGCCCAGAGCCTAGGTCAATGCCTAGAATTGAACCATCTCTTCATAACACTAAACTAACATTGAAATAATAGTACTAAATCAAATACTTGTTTAAGACCTTAACTGGACCACTACTAGCCATGATAGGCATTTTGTCAAACATATCACAAATATGTAAACTACAGGTGTAAATAACAATTATGAGCATATGGGTCTCATAGTTGAGAATCACTACGAACCATTGATGCCTCAACACATCAACTACCATTCCATCCATTAGGTCATAGATACATTGATCATTCAATTACAAATAAAAAAATGATGAAATCGATACATAGTTGTTGTCATCAAACACATACATAACCAACATAATAACAACAAAAATACTCATGAAAGTATAGCCATATAGACCACATATAATCCATCAAAATACTCATAGAAATACAAGGAGAAATAACCTTTCATTAATGATGAAAAACCTAAACCCGGGATGGGACTTCGACGTTCCACTTGACCGTAGAATGGCTGAGCTAAATCTCTCTTCAACCATTCACCCCCGTGCCATATTCCAAGCACGAATGTGGGATATCATTGAACACATCAATCAAAACTCATCCAGGGCTTCAAGAGGCCATCCACTTCAACCCATCAAACAATGATTCCACCTCACTGTCAGACATCACAAAACCATTATCAGATTGGTCTCTATCCAAGCCTTCCAAGGCTTCCAGAGCGTTTTTTTGAAACAAGGCTTCTAGGACTAGAAACTCAACCCACAACTCTTGTAGGGCTTCCAGAGAATTTGTCCAAGCAAGGCTTTCAAGACTAGTAACTCAACCCACCAAGGACTTCTAGAGCGTTTTTCCAACCAAGGCTTCTAGGACTAGTAACTCAACCCAAATTGTTACAAGGCTTCCAGAGCAATTATCCAACCAGGGCTTCTAAGAACTAATAACTCAACCCAAGCTAAGGAAACATGAGAACCAACCAAAAACAAAAAATGAAAGTAAACCCACAATCACTATGACTATCTAGGAAATGGCAAGGCTAGGAAATCTATTATGAATCTAGGCAATCCTCCATGCCAATGAAAGCTCATGACCAAGAATCCACATGCATATGCCATGCATGCAAAAACTAGTGAAGAAATCATACACGCTACTTGGCACCTGCAAGAAAATCTAATGTATTTGCTGATCCTGATGCCTTCTTGTGCTTTCCTGCTCTTCCTTTGCCTTTTTTCTCCAAGAATCCAAGTATGCCACACCCATCAAGAGTGCTCCAATAAAACTCTAAGTCTCCAAGAGTATGAGAGAGAGAGAGAATAATGAGAGAGCTCCAAAACTGAACTAATAAAAGGTTACTAACTGATCCTCAGAAGCCTTCCTATGAATGAGGCCTCTATTTTCTTCATTTTCCATTATTTTCCTTCAATTTCCTCCTCACATGCAACCTATGACCTTTCACCTCCTTTTTCTCCTAATTTTCATAAATAAATGTGCCAAAAATGCCATTTTTCCTTTCCAAAGCCTTGGCCATTTCTTTTGCCAATTTCCTTAGCCAACAATCACAAGTGATCCCCATCACTAGGATTTTGCCCAACATTCAGCTTAGAATAAGTGTCCCATCATCCATGGTTATTATTTTTCCTTTATTTACTTTTATTACATGGAATTTTCACGAGGGAAGTTATAGAACCCTCCCCCTTGGGGGAACACCATCCTCGGTGTTCAACAACACATATAATGACAAAACTGTTGTAAGAAAAACATATCGTCGATGGAGCTTTATAACTTAGCTCGATGCAGTATTTACAATGATCAACCTGCTAAGAAGCAAACCAACATGAAAACATAACAACATAGCATTGAAATGACATGACACCTATACCTCTTATTGGAGCTTTATAACATAGCTCGTGGAGGTATTTATGTCCATATACATATATACATATACCAAACATCACCAAAACATATATTAAAACATATACCAAAGCATATACCAAAATCACACGAAAACACCAAACCAAAACTGCTTTGCCTCAATCGGCAAACAAGGAAGGATACGTAGCCCACATTTGATCCACCATAATCTCCCATGTAGCTTCATCGGGCCCAAAGTGCTTCCACTGCACCTTAACTTGCTTGATCGCTTGGTTTTGGAGCATGAGCACCTTTTTCTGCAATATACATTGAGGCTTCGACTGGAATTCTCCATATGGTTCCACTTGCAATACAGACCAGTCAATCACATGATCAACATCTTTAACATACTTCTTAAGCAATGACACATGGAAAACATCATGGAATTTCATTGTTGGAGGTAGTGCAAGTTGATAGGCTATTGGCCCAATCCTCTCAATGATACTGAAGGGTCCACAAAATCATGGTGTCATCTTGGCACATGATCTAGTCCACAAGGAGCTCTTTTTTGGCTTGATGCACAATTACACATGTTCCCCAACCTAAAACTCCTTGAACAACTTGTTCTGATCTGGATAGCTCTTCTACTTATCCTATGCCATTTAGATTCTTCTTGATCACCTGCATTTCTTGTTCCATGTCAGCCAACATATTTGGTCCAATCAATACATTGTTAACCGGATCACTCCAACTGATAGGAGTATTACAACTTCACCCATACAATGCCTCAAAAGGAATCATCCTCAATGACTCCTAATAACCATTTTTTTATGGAAACTCTACCAGTGTAAGATACTCTTCCCAGTTTCGCTACCGATGCATCACTGATCCGGATCTTAGGAGGAGGCCCCCAAGATCTAAAAACTTAAAATGGATCTTGGGAGGAGATACCCCCAAGATCTGAAAACTTGAATTTCCAGAAGAAAAATAAAGAGGAGAATGCCCAATAAACAAAAACCACAAAGAAACTTTTTATTAAAACTGATAATAATTGTAAAGGCTACATTGTGGCGGAAAATCTGTCCTTTTACAAAATGTGACTTGTTACTTATAGTTTTTTTCAATTACAATACCATGGGTCAATTCCATGGGTGAATGAATACCATGGGTGGATTTTACAATACCACGGGCAGATGCCATTTACAATACCATGGGTAAATTCCATGGGTGAATGAATACCATGGGTGGATTTTACAATACCACGGGCAGATGCCATTTACAATACCATGGGTAAATTCCATGGGTCAATGAATAATATGGGTGGATGAGTACCATGGGTTGATGCCATTTTCCATTTGGATCATTCCTCCCTCCTTAAGAAGCAATGGTCCCCATTGCGTAAAGTTCCCTCCTGCGAAGCCTTTGTTGAATATGAAGAGCCACTGAAGATAAGGGTTTTATGTGGTTAACCCAAAACCCTAATAAACGAAGATCCGAGGATATAGATACCCTGTAATGCTTATGACCAACTGTGATTCTGACAGTGTGTGGCCTAGCAAATGGACTTTGATGACAAGGATTTTATGCGGTTGACCGATAACCATGATGGTGGTTGTTGATGAGTATCAGGTGCCTACATAGCCTGGGGTGGGAGGGCACATATCCAAATAACCCAAGCCGAATGCTGCTATGTTGAAACTGATGAATGTGAAGCAGGTGCCTACTAAAGTGGGGTGGGAGGGCACGTCTCCAATGGAAACCCACTCTGAATGCTGCTCCAGAATTAAAATGGACATAACTCGGCCAATATAACTCAGAATGTTTATTATAACCTGTTTTTAGAAGCAGAAGGATCATTTTGCATCTTCCCATGAGTTGGAAATCCTTATCTGGACACTCTGAGATCTCAGATTCACGCTGCAACAGTTCCGCCGTCACAAAAATTTTGATAAAATAGCTGATTTTAAATCAGCAATATCTCCCACATCCGAACTCCGATTCGACCCTTTTTTTTTGAAATTGGGTGATTTTTCAAGAGGAATCCAAATTTGGTATTTGTTTTTGTAAATTTTGTACCAAATATTTCAGATCTGATCTGCAAAGTCGTCGCCCATGGAATCATAACCTGCTTTGATACCACTGATCCGGATCTTGGGAGGAGGCCCCCAAGATCTAAAAACTTAAAATGGATCTTGGGAGGAGAGACCCCCAAGATCTGAAAACTTGAATTGCCAGAAGAAAAATAAAGAGGAGAATGCCCAATAAACAAAAACCACAAAGAAACTTTTTATTAAAACCGATAATAATTGTAAAGGCTACATTGTGGCGGACAATCTGTCATTTTACAAAATGTGACTTGTTACTTATAGTTTTTTTCAATTACAATACCATGGGTGAATGAATACCATGGGTGGATTTTACAATACCACGGGCAGATGCCATTTACAATACCATGGGTAAATTCCATGGGTGAATGAATACCATGGGTGGATTTTACAATACCATGGGCAGATGCCATTTACAATACCATGGGTAAATTCCATGGGTCAATGAATAATATGGGTGGATGAGTACCATGGGTTGATGCCATTTTCCATTTGGATCAATCACATACATCTTCAACATGTCCTCCAATATTCTTTGACCCTCTCTATCTATCCATCTGTCTACGGATGATAAGTTGTACTGAAGGCCAACTCTGTGCCCAAACCTACAAACAACTCCTTCCAAAACTTGGAAGTGAACTTTACATCACTGTCTAACACAATATTCTTTGGAACACCATGCAATCTGATGATATGTCATATGAATACATGTGCTACATCTCTAGCTGAGAATGTAGACTTCACTGGAATGAAATGTGCAATCTTTGTCAACATGTCCATAATAACGATGATGGAATGATGTTGTCTCACTATCCTCGACAACCCTGTGATGAAATCCATGGAAATTACCTCCCATTTCCACTCTGGAATCAGAATCGACTGTAGTAGTCCACTTGGATGCTTACACTCTTCTTTCACACATTGCAAATCAAAACATCTAGCCACAAACTCTGCTACATCCCTCTTCAGGGTCAACAAATAATAAAATTTCTTAACTATGGTCAATGTCTTCTGATAACCTGGGTAACCTGAATATGGTTTCACATGAAACTCTCTCAAGATTACCTTCTTGAGCTCACTGCTATCCAGCACATATATCCTGTCTGAGAACCTGGCCAATCCATATGTTGTAAGGCAATAGTCCACATCCTGTGCACCTGCACCTGCACCACTACCTGTACCACTACCCGTATCTGTACCATCACTTGTACCTGTACTTATAGCATTAGATGTACCTGTACTTGTGCTCTACTGCAATCTCTGGAAAATCTCCATATATATGACATCATGCTGACCTATCTGCAAGATCCTATCCTGTAGATGTCTCCCATAAGAGCTCATAGCTACTAAGTGATTTACCTGTGTCTGCATCCTAAAATAATATACCTCTCTGTTCACTTTACCTTTGATATACCTAATCTCAAAATCAAACTCATTGATTGTAGCCAACCACTGAGCCTACCTACCATTCAAATTTGGTTAGTCAAATATATATCGCAAACCACTATAATCACTCATCAATGTAAACCTCTTTCCCAGAAGATATTGTCTCCACATCTTTAATGCATGCATAATGACTGCTAACTCAAGATCATGCATGGGGTAGTTATGCTCATGCTCATTCAACTTCCGTGACTCATAGCATACCACCTGTCCATCCTCCATAAGGACTCCACCAAGTCCTCTCTTGCAAGCATCTGTGCATACTGCAAACTCTTTGTCTAGATATGCAATCTTTAGCACTAGTGCATGCGTCAACAACTTCTTGAGCTTCTCAAAACTAGCCTCACGCTGCTCCATCCATTCGAACTTATTACCTTTTCTCTGCAATGACGTAACAAGATAAGAAATTTGCGACAATTTCCTGATGAACCTCCTATAGTACCTTGCCAAACCCATGAAATATCTCATCTCATCCACATTCATGAGCTACCCACTCCATGATGGCTCTTATCTTTTCTGGATCTACTGCAATGCCCTCCTTGGAGACAACATGCCTCAAGTAGTTTACCTAAGTCTGAAAGAAACTACACTTTTTGAGATTAGAATACAATTGATGATCTCTCAACAACCTCAACACTGCTGCTAAATGTCGACATGCTCTTCCCCATTTTTAGAATATACCAATATATCATCAATGAACACAATAACAAACTTATCCAAGTATGGAGGCAACACACTATTCATCAAACAAATAAATGTAGTTGGAGCATTAGTTAAGCCAAATGGAACTAAAACAAACTCATAATGCCCATACCTAGTCCTGAACGCAGTCTTTTGAAATGTCCTCCTCTTTGATGCATACACAATGATATCTAGATCTCATATCACTCTTTGAGAACATTGTTGCTCCCTTCAGCTGATCGAACAAGTCACCAGTCCTTCACAAAGGATACATGTTCTTGATGGTCACTTTGTTAACTGCCTATAGTCAATGCATAATCTGAGAGTACCATCTCTCTTCTTCACAATCAACATCGGTGTGCCCCATGGTGAACAACATATTGTATGAACCCAATGGTAATACATTCAAATGTGTTACGATAGGCATACCATTCAAATCAAATGCACAAGCTCTCACCGAATGATGAATTCGCTTCTTCGTACTTGTATCCAACTGCACTAACCACGACTCTGCATGCAATTCCTTACTCAAACCACACTTATCCACCAAGTTAGGATTAACATATATATAATTAGATCTAGGGTCAATCAAAATAGAAATAACTTGATCACAAAGCTTACCGTCCATCTCAATGATAGATGCCTGATTCTCTGCCTGTTTGTTATCCAATGCTGCATAAATACACGAAATACTCTGACCAACATCCCTAATAGTCTATGCCTCCTGTGCACTGTATATATGAGGTCTACCACCCTGATTCTGTGGACAATATCTCATGTGATAATATTTGCCACAAGTCCAACACTTTATAGGCTTCCATCATGTCTCCTTGTTCTATTCTCCTGATCAAAATCCATGTCCTCTATATGAAACATTAAACTTCTTAGATGGTGCAACATTCTCCTTGTTACCTAGATTCTAAGGCCTTGCTCGTTTTCTGTCCCATTTTCCTTTGTTCTTTACATTACCTCTCTAGTTTGGCTTCATCTCAGTTATGTGCTTCGATTGTTCATAGCAATGCCTTAGCTTCCAGATGGCCTCCTCTAATGATCTAGGTTCATCAAACTCAATCCTGTCTTTGAATGCAACCGGTAATCCACTAATGAACCTTTGAATCTTGGCCTTTTCCTATGTGATATAAGGCACATACCTCAGTAACTCCAAGAAACTTCTAGTGTACTCATCATCTGTCATGGAACCCATCTTTATCTCATAAAATTCTTTCGTCCCATCATCAAAGTATCTCTATGACAATTACCTCTTCTTGAATAGTCACTCAAACGCACTCCAAGTCAAATCTTCCTCATGGATACATTTGACATTCTTCACATATTCCCACCAAATGTTTGCTTTATCTTTGAGACTGAATGTAGCCACTCTAGCTTTCATGTTCTCTGAATAGTCATGCAACCTAAAGAATTTCCTCATGTCAAGCAACCATGCCTCTGCATTTTGTAGTTTCTTCATGTCTCCATTAAATGTTGGTGGCTTCTCTTTCTTAAACACATCCATCAAATGTCCCCGATCACTCCTCCTGCAAGGATGATAATGATTACGATCATAATGCCTATTTGAATCAGAACTAGAATAATACTTGTGTCTATCCCCTCTCCCATCCAGAGTGTCCAACAATCTACCATCTTTGACCATGTCATCTCTATCTGACCTGTGATCACCATGCGAACTACTACCATATTCCCCGTTAGTTCTATCCTCCTGTTCATAGTTGATCTGACGTGGTCCCTGTCATTGCAAATTTGACAAACTTTGAAGTATCACTGCATTTACCTCTGCTTGTTTCTCATGTGCCTGCATGATTATGTCATTATCTGTCTTACAACTCCTTATCTCTTCCTTTAAGCTTCTCAGTGTAACTGCCAAATCAGAAGAGTTCCCAAAAACATACTACTCTTCAGATTCATAAGGAGAGTCTTTGTGTCAAACATCTTTCTATCCATTTGATATTTCTTCCCGCGAGGTATATCATGTCAGCTAAACCAAATCACAATAAACCAATGTACCTTAGCATAGCTCGGGGAGGATACCTTGTCTGCAAGATCAACAAATCAATGTGATACATGTATAACATAATCATGACAACATATAAGAACATAAAATCTAATCATATAACCATGCAACCGTCATTCTAGCTAGGGTCCAGTCATCAATACATGACCTTAACAACAACACACACCACTACATCATTGTACACTTGACCACAAGAAAACATGAACATGCATAAGAAATATGTAATCAAGTACACAACGCCTAAACACGCCTAATCAAGCATGAATGAATGATACTTGAAATCAAACCTACAAGAATGATACGTGCAACCAAGCTTACAAGAATGTAATCAAACATGCAAAAATGTAACCAAGCATACTACAATGATACATGTAAGCGACATAAATTGAGATGTAACTAATCATACACTCATGACACTGCATTCTGCAATAACAACCTCAAGTTTCACATGAAGACATCACTAAAACAATGAACAACACCACAAAAATGCAAAAAGGACATGGAATGCAAGTGTGAGAGACACACATGCAACTAACATGCATGCATGACCAACACATAGCCCATCCAGTCTGAAGGGTGAACCATGCTCTGATACCACTCTGTAACACCCTCCTCCCACATCTACCCAAGCAACCGGCCAACCAGGGTAAACATGCGACGAGAGGCCACTATGATATGATTTGACCTCCTAAGTCACATTAAGGAAGTGGAACCGACGAAAACACACCATACAGACATTCAACATCAGCTTCAGGACCCTTAGGAACCAATCCAACACTTTAGACAACTTTCCCTTGGGTCCCACTAAGCTTTTGGACAACTTAAGCCTCAGTCACTCTCATGCTATAGGCATGACAACGTCCAGAAACCCATAGTCACTCTCACAAGCTTGCTTTCTAGCGCCAAGAGACTCATATAGTCAGTGCTATGCCAGCGTCCTTGATATTTGAGCCACTTTTTTAGGCCCAGAGCCCAGGTCACTGCCTACAATTGAACCATCTATTCAGAACAGTAAAATAACATGGAAACAACAGTACTAAAGAAAATACTTGTTTAAGACCTTGACTTGACCCCTGCTAACCATGATAGGCATTTCATCAAACATATCACGAATATGTAAACTAAAGGTGTAAATAACAGTTCTAAGAATAATGATCTCATACTTAACTTAGAATCGCTAAGAACCATTGATGCGTCAACACATAAACTGCAATTCCATCCATTAGGTCATATATACATTGATCATTCAACTACATGTAAAAACATGATGAAAGCCATACATAGTTGTTGTCATAAAACACATACATAACCAACATAATAGCAACAAAAATACTCATGAGAGTACATTCATATAGACCACATATAATCCATCAAAATACTCATAGAATACAAGGAGAAATAACCTTTCATTAATGATGCAAAATCCAAACCCGGGTTGGACTTCCACGTTCCATCGGACTGTAGAATGGTTGAGCCAAATCTCTCTTTAGTTATTCACCCCTGTGCCATATTCCAAGAATGAATGTGGGATCTCATAGAACACATCAATCAAAACTCATCCAGGGCTTCTAGAGGCCATCCACCTCAACCCATCAAATAGTAATTTCACTTCACTATCGGACATCACAAAACCATTCATCCGATTGGTCTCCATCCATGCCTTCCAGGGCTTCCAGAGCATTTGTTCCAACCAAGGCTTCCAGGATTAGTAACTCAAGCCACAACTATCACCGAGCTTCCAGAGAATTTTTCCAAGAAAGGCTTCGAGGTCTAGTAACTCAACCCACCAAGGGCTTCCAGAGCATTTTTCCAACCAAGGCTTCTAGGACTACTACTTCAACCCAATTTGTTACATGGCTTCCAAAGCATTTGTCCAACCAAGGGTTCCATGAACTAATAACTCAACCCAAGCTAAGGAAACATGAGAACCAACAAAAAAAAAGAAAAACAATGAAAGTAAACCCACAATCACTATGGCTATCCAGGAAACGACAAGGCTAGGAAATCCACTGTTAATCTAGGAAATCCTCCATGTCAGTGACAGATCATGACCAAGAATCCATGCATGCCAAAACTACTGAATAAATCATACATGCAACTCAGTACCTGCAAGAAAATCTGATGTAGATGTTGATCTCAATGCCTTTTTGCGCTTTCCTGCTCTTCCTCTACCTTCTTGTTCCAAGAATCCAAGTATGCGACACCCACCGAGAGTGCTCCAATAAAAATCCAACTCTCCAAGATTATGAGAGAGAGAGAGAATAATGAGAGAGCTCCAAAGCTGAACTGCCAAATGGTTACCAACTGATCCTCAGAAGCCTTTTTATGAATGAGGCCTCTATTTTCTTCATTTTCCATTATTTTCCTTCAATTTCCTGCTCACATGAAACCTATGACCTTTCACCTCTTTTTTCTCCTATTTTTCATAAATAAATGTGCCAAAAATGTCATTTTGCCTTTCCAAAGTCTTATCCATTGCCTTTGCCAATTTCCTTAGCCATAAACAATCACAAGTGTTCCCCATCACTAGGATTTTGCCAAACATTCAGCTTGGAATAAGTGTCCCATCATCTGTGGTTATTATTTTGCCTTTATTTACTTTTATTACATGGAATTTTCACTATGGTTGTTATACACTATTTGTCTCCTTAAGTGACCTTTTGGCAACCTTTCACTCTTCATCATACCAAGGATTATTTGGAAAGGTGTTTGAGACCACCTTCTTAGGTTGAGATCTCTTGCACACCTCTAAGGCTTTATGGACTAGAGGGATCAACATACTGTTGCAAAAGAACTTTGTTCCTGCACTATCTTCTTTGACATTTGTGTTTTTGTTTTTCACCTGAAAGTGTTGTTCCAGAGCAGCAACAAAGATGTTGCTCTTGATTTTCTTGGTTCATGAGGATTTTTCCACTTGCATGTGCTTTCTTTTGAAACTATTGGGTATGCACTTCTTCTAGCCCACTTGTGTGCATGCCCAACTTAATAAAGCAACTTAATAAAGAGATGCAGATGGTCTGAATTCATCTCAATAGGACAAACATCAATCCTAAAGTCTGAAAAATTGAAACTAAAGCTGTGGGAGCATATCACATAGTCCACCACACTTTGACAATTGTAATTTTTACACATGATGCCACTAGATCTTGGCCAAGATTTCATGCCATTGCAAATGACCATGTCGTAGAGGCTACATAAGCCTAACAAATCAATGCCAAAGTGGAACATACTCCCATTCCCATCATGGGAGGTCCTTTTCCACGTGTGATCCTCCTTATCCTCTAACTAAAGCGAGTTGTTGTACATATTCTATCACTTCCAAATTGATATAATGATTGTTTGTTGGCTTAACATTAAAATCACCAATTAACATTATATCTCCTAACTTCTTAGAAGGAATAAATATCTCTTTTTAAAGTAGCAAAAGGGTCTTCATTATCTAAATTTGTCTTTTTGTAAAACTATGATTTTTTTGGGGGAAAAGTAACATGCATCCAACTTAAATATTACTTTGTTGTTAGTTACACTCAACCATATAAATTGATTATGTGGATCTTCTTATTCCACTTTTACTATTCTGCTTCACGATTCTCTTATTTGCACTGTGATTCCTCCATGTCCTTTATCTATTCTTGTTTCTTCATTCCACACTGAAACTGTATTGAATCCTTCATATTATGGAACCCTACATCCTTCATGCTCATGAGTTTCTAAAAGGATAATGATGTCTTTCCCTTCTGCTATGGGCCTCAATCCCAGTCCTCTCCTCCATGGAAAACCTCTGTCCTCTCCTCCATGGAAAACCTCTACAATTCCAACTTACCATGCTTAGATACTTCGAGGAGGGGGGGACAAATCCCTTTTTGTGACTTGTTAAATGCTCGTTGAATTGGGCTTTCCCTTTTTTCAACCACACCCACTTTCCTGCTTCTCTTGTTGATTTCAACTTCTCCCATTCCTTCCTTCGTGCTGCTTGTTGGTCCAATGTCAAGTCATCATCTAGTTAAATGAATTAAAGGAAATTTCAGCCTAAAAGTGGCTTCCTAGGGAAAAATCAAGAAATTAATAAAAAAAAATGCCATATAGACAATTTTTTAATATTACTTTACTTTTATCTATGTTCCATGATATTTATTAGCACAAGGTTTAATACAATTTTCTAATAGTTTACTTTATCGAAATCCTTCAATATATGAAACTTTTATTAAAATAATTGTCTATATATAGTTTATATTTAAATTTAATTGTCTATATTTATATTTTATATTAATTGTCTATGTATTTTTTATATTTAACATTTTTTTGGTCTTTTTTTAACAACATTGTCTACTAAAACCACAATTTCGTTTGGAATATATTCTTGGCCAGAATTTGGTAATTTGTCATTTTTGGAATCTGTGTTTTTTAACTATTTAACTATTTTATATTTAATTATATTTAACTATTTTATATTTAATCACATATTCTAAATTTTTGGCTGGAATCGGGTAATTTATCATTTTTGGAATATATATTTTAATTATTTTATATTTAAATATATTTAACTATATATTTTATATTTTTTGTCGAAATCAAGTAATTTGTCCTTTCTGGTATACGTTTTTTTAACTATTTAACTATTTTATATTTAACTGTCTATATATATATATATATATATATATATATATATATATATATATATATATATATTTGACTTTGTTTTTGGTATTTTTTGGGGCATGGCTATTAATGTCAAATGGACCCACATTTTTAATTTATATTTTTTTCACTAATATTAAGATTTACATTGCATTAATAATTTTTCAATATTCTAATTCATATGGGTAAGGTAGGTAAATAACATTAATAAAATATTTCACCAATACCCAAATTAATAATAAAATATTTCACAGATACCCAAATTAAACAATTTAAAATTATTTAGGACATGTACCTCTTTTTAAATTTAAAGGATTTTGATTGGTTTACATATTATGACATGGAAATTACATGAAAATTTCATGGGCACTTTTAGGCTGAAATTTCCTCTAATGTGAGTGCCTCTAAGTAGCCCCCTATTTTTTAGGATAACTATTTTGTCTTATATACTTCTTAAAGTAACTCTCACATGTCTATTCCTTCTGTTTTCTGATTTCTTACCTATCCTATTTGCTTGCTGAATATAACCTATCCATTTTAATTTGTCCTTGAGAAAATCTCTTGTTAACATATTTGTTCTCTCTTTCTCTCCATAGTACTTCAAATCTTTGATGATGAAGTTTGTTGCCTTGTCTTGTCTATCTTTTTCTTCTCTTATTTGCCTCTTGATTTGTCTCTCTGTGAATTCTTTTTGGTCAACCCGCGATTCCTTTACTATTTGAGCCCATGATTTAGCCTCTTCTATTTGTTGTCTTAGTTTGTTTTCTCTGATTTCCAAATTTGCAATTGTTGATTGATGCTCTTCCATTTGAATTTCTTTGTTAATTTTCCTTGTCCCTTTGTTTTTTTCCTCTACCTCTTTCGCTTGCTCTAATTCCTGATTCTATGTGGCCAATTCTTGCTACCCTCTTTCCATACTGCTTTGCAAGTTTATTACTTGCTCTTTGAGGATCTTGTTTTCCTTTTCAAGTTTCTGATTGGGATTTGAAATTTCTTTAAACTTGAGATCATCAACTTTCCCTTTTAGCTCAATGAGCTCAATTCTTTTTCTCATGTTCATGAGTTCACTTACATAGAGCTCATATGACCATAACAATGTAGTGGTTGTGGGGTTGTATATGTCCATGTTTTTTTCTTCTCTATTTGCTGGTGTAACTTTTATTTCACCCTACTTTGTACTAGACCCCTCATGTGTGGCTAAAATCACCTTTTTCTAACTGTTAACCACACTCAACCCTGTATGTTCCTCTACTAACAAATGTAACTTGGTCAGAAAAATTGCATTATTTTTAGCTAATTTTAGTAGGATCCGAGTGAATTTTTTCTCTATGATTTTCTCAGCTTTTTGGTCTGTCTACACCCTAAAATCCCCTTGTACTGCTTCTCATTCACAAAAAGAAACCTTTCCTTTGTGTCAAATGCATTAGCTTGAGGCAACCTAGGAAAAATGGGATTCCAAGTCCCTCTTATACTCTCAGTAAAAGTTTTGGAGTAAGGCTCCCTGTCTCCCCCTAGGATTTGGAAAGAATGGTTCCAAGGTGTACACCAACCCTCCTCCGAAATCCCTCTTAAAATGAAATAAGGTATTTTCATTTGAAATTTGCTTAAAGTTTCCCAACTGTTTTATATAACTTTCCCTACCTCTGACATTTGTGAGTGTTTGTTTTCCACCAAAACAAGTGATTTTCTATGATGGAACCCCCAGTCTCCATACTAAAATACTTTTGACTTTAAATATTTTTCTAACAAAGGTTTAATGGGCCCGATTTTTGATAGATCTAGTTTGATGCTTTGAAATGGAGACCAAAACACACAAAATAATATGAAAGTGAGGGAAACGTAGGCCTGACATGTTCCTTCAACTGGAAACGAGACTTATGTATGCTTTGTGACTAAGCTCTACCTGGAATCCTGGAACACTTCTTTGCCTTTGGACGTAAAAATAGGATGCTAGGCTCGATGGGATACATTGTCAATCACTATTTTCTATTGTTTCCTACAGCAGAAACTCCACTCGAAGCTAGAAACCGAAGTTGGTATCGCAGAGGTTTGTGTGACAGGGTTTAATTTTGGAAGAAGGAGATGCATTTTTTCAGTGGGTTCATTAATCAACCAAAAAACATCCATGGAGTTTTTAATTGATGGTGAATGGGTGTACTATTAAGGAACTCCTTTATAAAATGTGACTCGTTCAATTACTACTATTACATAAAAAAACAACATTCACATCGTACTGAAGATGAATTAAAGAGAAAAACCTAAACACATTCTATTTTAACGAGAAACAATGATTTTTGAACATGGTTAGGGCAGTTTTGTCACTGATAAATATAAGGAATGTCGTTCCACCCTCGTAGCTTAAAGGAATGGAGTACAATAGGAGGAAATTGGTATCTACCCCAAAAGAAGTGATGAAGTTGTTAAAAGAGGAACGAAAAAGAGAGGAAAGTTTGTAATTGAGAACTTGTGCAAAGTGATGAGGATATTCGGTTTATCGCACACTTACAAGTATGTACGTCATAGTTTAACTTATAGATGAAATAACCTTTTTCACAGGAATTCACCAAAATCTGGCAATACAATTTCAAGATTTTTTGTCATTTTAATACATTTTTAAATGCATAAATGGGTTTAACACCCTGAAAAACCCCTGACACTCAAATTATGTAGATCAAACAATTTAAACTCAAGTTTTTTAAAATATTTGTTGGATTTTGATTAAAATTAACCAGAAAAAATATCATGAAAAAGACTATTTCGTCTATAAGTTAGACTACGCCCAAGTATGTACTTGACCACAAGTATGTCAAACTAAAAATAACGTTGACAACTTCCTGTTGGAATTGGCGTGGAGAAGTATAATGAGGATCTCAATTAAATAAAGGTTTATATTTTAGTGGCCTTTCATGGCATGTGAGTGCTTTATGCGATTATGTCCTTTCGTGTGTGGTCCCCATGATTACATGCATCCCACAAGTTCTTTCAATAAGAGTCAATGAAAACCTCTTTAATAGTAGTAAATGTGTTAAATTTGGTCCTATGAAATATCAAGGATATAAGTAATTGATTTTATAATTCATTCACATGGTATGGAACACAGTTTGTATAAGTAAATTGGTTTAATATTCCATTCAAATGGTATGGGATATGGTTTTTATAGCCAATTGTGATTTTAATCGATTTAGAGGTGAGAAGGAATGATTAGGGAAATTGGAAAAAACCTCAAGTGAAGTTTCATAGTAAGATACACTTTGTAATGTTAATTAAGATTTCATTAATGGTGATTATAGAGATATTTGGCAATGGTAAAGTAAATTTTGTACTTCAATTTTTTTGGGATTTGTAAAAGATATATATAAAGCCTAGTCAACTCAATACGTGAATGCATTTTGTTAGAGTTCACTATTTTAACAATTGTAAGGTGAAGTTGGGAAGATTCAAGATGAAGACACAGATGACGACATGAAGCATGTGAATAATTCCAAAGAAGGATAGTATTCTTATCATTGTGTCATGTATCTCTTGTTGGTATTTTGTGGTGATGCAATATTTTTGCGATGTAAAATTCATTCCTATGTCTTCGTAGAAGAAGTGTTGTAGCAAGAATTAAGTTTTAGCTACATGTTTTGCTTCATTAATTATTTGTTGCATGGTACACTACAAGTCTTCATTAGTGGGTGTATAGAATGTAAGACTGAGATTGATACATCCTGTATCCAAACTACATGCCTAGATAGCTGAGGAGTACAACATATGACACCCATGTATCTTAGTAGATGGAGGTAGGTCCATAGAATGGTCAAGGATTCAGTCTTCATGGTCATATGATGTTAGGCCCTAGAGTATAACAGGTTCCCATTAAATCTAAGGTATCAATGGCATAGTTGGTTTCCAATTGGTATGTGTTTGAGATTATAGTTCTATAGGTGAATGGATGAGCATGAACAGTATTTGAGATGGAAGTACATTACTTTTTTCTCTCTTGATAAATTGAGATTGATTACAAACTAAAATTTTTCACTAGAATGGAGAGATTGTAGCAAAATGACAAAGAAGTATTGAATATTGCAAACAATTTTGTGGAACTTCCTCCAAGAGAAGCAAGTGATAGCTCATGTGGAAGCATTGTAGAAGCATAGGACATTGTTTATTGTATTTGTGAAGATTGGATGATGGTGAACAAATAAAGGTAAAGTTATGTGAGTTGTTTGGAATAAAATAGACTCATCACCATATTGTAATGTGATCCACACATTGTAGTTATAACAAATCTATTTTGATTTGATAAATTGGTCCTTAAAGACTTTGAGTTTGTACTTGGTATCTACATGAGATGGAGTGCATAATGTATGTACTCATATCTATGTAAAATGAAAAGGGCATATCACCATAAGACTCGACGAGGCATGCATACCATTTTATCATGTGTCCTTGATGACTTGGTAGTTTGTCTAGTTTAGTTCAGTAGCCTCTCTTAGGGAGTTCTTTAATACTTGGACAAGTGGGTCATCTGTTTATTGGATGCTTTATGACTGGCCTATATTGTTGGTTGTAAACTCTAGGAGGTGAATTTTTACATTTAGGAGTATTTCATTAATACACTGAATGAACCATATACATGAAGGGAAATCCTAGTAGACTAATGATTGTAGAAATTAGGTATCCATGCATTCTAGTGCATGGTTGTCTCTTTATATGGATGCCAACAATTTAGTGATGTGTGCATGATCGAGGTATGAGATAAAGTACTAGGATGGAGATATGGACTTTGATATTGGGGAGGTTCTTCAAATTGTAGTAAAGCATTTATTGTAGAAAGAGAGACGTTGAAGACCTCAATAGATGAATATTAAATCAAGTAATTGTTAAGGGGGAGTGTTGGGGTATTTAACTTTTACTTGTCTTATGTTTGTAATCATATTTGATTGTTGATATTATTTGTCATTATTAGATAGAGTTAGTCTCTATAGAAGAGCATGTTTCTAGTTTGTAGGAGGATTTTGAGGCCTAATTGGATGTGGGAGGTTCTCTCCAACTAGATGCTTCCTAGATTGGTGTGTGGTTGACATATTCCCTCCAATAATCCAAGATAATTTTCTTATCTTAATACAAAGTTTCATCTATTTAAATTTGTACTATTATATTGTTTAATGTAGAGCACACAACATAATTTACCCTCTCACATTTTAACATCTCAACTCCATACCTTCTTTCCTTTTGATAGATGGGATGATCTTTTCTCTTGACCAATGTGACTTGCCACTCTAAACAATGTTTCCTCCATTATACTTTTGGTACAACTGATAAATTGATCTCTTGGAGACTTATATTGGCATATTCCTAACTAACCATTAAAACTCTACCAATGACTTTTAAAAAGATCAGAAGCTAGATCAAGATCATGCTTAATGAATCTATTGAGAGGAATCCAATTCTCTTTATTTCATTTCGATATAAACTAAGAATCTCAAATTGAAGGTTTTAAATACCATTTAGAAAAATAACACAACCCAAACCTTTTCTTGTATAATTATTTTTTGGTAAATAAAGGATTCATGGGAAAATTCCTTCTAAGTGTCTTTTGTATAACCCTTTCCTACTTTGTGGATAAATCTCTCATCATTTTTACCTATCCAACTTAATTATCCATAGATTAAAAAAAACTAATTTACCTTTAAAAAATTGAATTTATATATTTATTAATTTATTTTTATTTTTAAAATGGAATTTGTGCATTTATTAATTAAGGTTTATGATATCAGTATACTTGAATTTATATACTTATTAATTCATGTTTTTGTTTGTAATAATTGACTTTATATATTTATTAATTCATTTTTCAATTCTAAATGTTGAATCTATAGATCTATTAATTAAAAATTATGATCCTTAATCTTAATATAAATCATACAAGGTTTATGATTTTATTATTAGGCGGAGGGATACATTCCACGACCAAGTATGAAGTTGATGTGTAATTTATTTCGTGCTCAATTTGGAGTTGACATGTGTCTCTTTAAAAAAAATTAAAAAATATATTCACTAAATAAATAAATAAAACAAAACTACAGGAAAAAAATCTTTTGACGTTGATCATTTAATTTAATCATCCACATGGTGGGTGCTATAAATTTAACTTCCACATAATAATATGAAATGTTTTGATACTTATCATGGATCAATGTCTATCATCATTTACCAACCATTTAATTTATATGGTTGCAGTGATTTTATATCAACTTGATATATAGAGAAGAAGTAATTGAAAGTAAAAGAATTAAATTATTTCTTAATAAAAAGAATATTTAATACATTGAATTTTTAATATGAAGTTCATATATGACATTTAAAAAAATTATTCCAATGTGAACCATAAATAAAATATTTTTTTAATATTTCGATACCACTCTATAAATAGATAGAGAAATATATCTATAGAGAGAGATACTTCTCAATATAAAGGATACATATTTAACAATATTTTTTTATAGGTACAACATTGTATCATACATATTCAATTGATGTCGCAAACATCCATCATGTCACTTGCAAGAATTGAACCTAGGTGGGGAGGATTATATTCCTACTTACCACCCAAGATATGCCTCATTGACATATGTTTTTAACAATTTATTAATAAGAAAAAAGAAAACATTTTAATGTGGACCATAAATAAAATATTTCAATATCCATGCCAAGTAAAATATTTCAATGTCATTTGTGTATATTACATAAAGTAATTGAGAAAAAAAATTGGTGCATGGTGAGGGGAATTTTACAACCCAATTTGAGAGAGATGTGTAATTATTTGACATGTGTCCCTTTAAATAAAACAATGTGTACTATAATAAAAAACAATAGATGGGCTCGTTATGTCTAGGCTTAGCCTAATAACATATTTACCGATCAAACGAGAAAATTACCTAGTACTCGTTTTTTTGAGGTAGCAAAAAATCACCCTATTTTGAAAAGTGGTGATTCATAATACTTCTTTTTCTAAGCATATTTTTGGCACTTCAATTGTTTTTATGTATCAAGTATGAACATTTTTTTTAAATGTGAGTGATTTTCATGATGATTTTAAACAATGTTGATGCCGCATTAACCCTTTTTGTTAGATGGTTGATTTTTGAAACTTTAAATTTTCTAATGTCTTCTTTTTCCCTAAGTTATTTATTTTTAAGTGTATTTACATATTTGTGTGTGTGTTTTTTTTTTTTGAATTTCTTTTATAATGAAATCTTAAATTTTCGCATAGTTAAAAAAATAAAAATAAAAATGGTCAATATTTTAAAGTTAGTATTTTCTATATGTTTATGTAATATTAATTAATATTTCAATGCACATCAAATAATTGTCACTAAAAAACAACAATTTTAAACATTTGACCAAAAAATACACATTTTAAGACTTTTTGTCAAAAATGACATGTCAAATAAACGATTTTGATGGAGAAATCTTAACAAAAAAAATTCAAAAAAAAAGTATTTTTTAATGAATTTTATGTTAAAAATTAATAGTAATCACAATTTTTTTACAAAAAAAATGATTCACATAAAAATTAAAGTGAAAATCAGATAATATAAATAGTGAACTGATAACAACAATAATCAAATGCTCATTCTTCTCATAAAATCTCAAAGTCAAAACATTAAAAGTAAAACTAATGAATATTTCTCAAAATTGAGCTTGATTTGTAAGCATAACTTAAAGGTCGTCAGCAATATCATATAATCCATGTTCATTATCTTCTACAACTTCATTATTTTCTTATTCTGCAATATCTTTTGCTTGAGTTTCCTCATTTTCCTCTTCTAATGGATCATTCATATCTGCAAATCTCCCAAATTGTCTTTTTCCAATCATTCAATATAACGGTAGTTGAGGTTCATTTTCCTTTTTTGCCACATGTGATTTATTAAAATCATCTTTCCTTAAACCAACTTCTTGCATTTTATCTCGAAGAAATTGAAAAACATTAATTCCGTGTTGAATAAAATTGCATTGTAGTGGGTCTTTTTGAATTGCAATGCAATTTCTTCATTTTTGTAGGCAATATGCTAATGTTGTACCTAATCATCAAGCACGAAAAAAATAAGTAAATTACTATAAACACATAAAAATGAAAAATGAAAATATTAAAATTCAATTTTATATAATAAAACTTACATGAACTTGAAAATAAATCCAAAACTCAATTTCCTTCATTTGAACATAAATCTATAAGATAGTTAATCATTGTTTGCGGTTTTTTATAAATGTTAACTATCTTTCCTTTTGAATATTTATTCTCATATCTTAACTTTCTTACGACAACATCATGAACTAGTACTTTGCTATGACTCTTTCCATATACTTGATTGAAAAAAATAGGCTTATAGTTATCATCTTTTGTCCAACATTCAATATGGATAAACTCACAATCATTTATAATTGGCTAATCTATGGAAGAAATAAGGTTTGACTTTTGTTTGTAACATTACATAGTAAAAGTTCAATTAAATTGTACATAAAAAATAAAAAAATAACATTAATCAAACATACAATTTCAATGTATTACCATGTAAGTTGCACTCTTAAGTTTGTTTTTCCCTTAAATCTTGTTAATAACATTGCAAATTGTGTGTCTAAATGAAATGTCACAAAACTTCAAAGTGATGATGTTGACTTCTTGAAAGCTCGTAACCACTTTTGAAAGTATTTGGTTCTCCACTCGCATCCTTCTTTGACATATTTAATGAAATGAATAAATATAAGTAATAAAAAAATACATATAAATAAAATGAATGTAAAAATCAACATATCTTTTTGAATGCAAGATAAATAACTTTAAGTGTTTCTATAGAACTTGATTCTGGGTAGTTGCATACAACATCATTCCAACTCTCTTCATTCAACATTCTAACCATATGTTCTTGTATTTTCATATAAATCTTATGACTGAATAAATAAATTAAAAAATGTTTACATAGTGATATGTATAACAAATAATACGAACAACAATATGTTATATTTAAAAAAGAAATTATAATCCAAGAAAAAAATAAAAATAATTCAACAAACTTACTTTTGAAATTATGAGTACTTTTCATCCAATGACAATTCACCTAACTTCACACGACATAGTATTGATTTGACTACTTTGTCATCCTTCACTCGTTGCAATGTTCTCCAAGGTGTGATAGTCATATCATCTGGAAGTTGCTTCATTTCAGGATTTGTCTTACTGTTGGTACATATTATGGGTTTCGACTTTTTAACTTTTTGATTTTTTATGGAAATATTCTCCCACATGTTGAAAATCTCATCAATCAATTCTCATATCTCCCCTATTTTAAATGCCAAATGGAAAATGTTATACATGCCTATGAATAATTCTGAATTTATTTTTCCGCCTTTTGAATCTATTTAAGCTTCAATTTGATAATTTGTTTTCATAAAATATTCCTTCTAAAAGCTTAAACTGACTTTTGTCTCATCTCCATCACATTTTTCTACAAATTCATTATGAACAAATTTGACCCTTTGGATGAAAATAATAGACATTCTATATTCATTATCAGCACTATGATCCCATGCCAATAACTTTGGCTTTGTTTATGTTAAACCAGCATAAATGATGCATTCCATTATTTGAAAAAGAGAGATATTGGGATATTGCTCGATCAATTGTCTTTTGCCTCTGCTGAATGGTTCCCTCCAATTACATATTATTTGTATTCAAAACATTGTGTCCTATCAAATGCCTCTTTGTTGAGAACTTGATTTGGATCAACAAGAACCACATAATCCACCACATGTGCATATGGATTGTACTTTAACAATGTTTCCAGATTATGGTCATGTAGGTGATGTGGCTTTCTAATTTGATATTGAGATTGTCTTTCATATGACCTATAGAATTGGCTGATATTAAGTTGAAATGTTTTGCCACCATTAATTAATTTATTCTTCCTCAAGTGATCTTGAATGACATTTTGTTTTGTTTTAATAATTTCGTCCTCTAAATTAGCACTTGGTGTTATGATTTCTTTATTGTCTTTAGAAATTTCACTTTAATCTTCATTGTTGCTTATGATTTTAACAGATTGACCAACTTTTGATTTCTTCTTCTTACTGGTTAACATATCTTCTTCTACATAAACAATCTCCTCATCATCAACTAGAAGAGAGACATTCGTGGCCATTTTTCCTTTTGGTATTCTATTTCTTTTCTCTTTTTGAACAATAGTTCTAACTCCCTCCTCACTAATGGTAACGTATTTTTCAGCTTCAACTTCAGCTTCAGTTTCCACATCTTTAAAATAAACATGTTTAGCTTTGCTAGATTGACCCACCTTAGGGATTGTTTGATGATCCCCTATATGTACTATTGCAGTGTCATGGATTGTTTCTCTTTGCATCCTTCTCATTTCTTCTTCTGTCTATGTATGGAAATTATTGATCACATTCATAATATTTGGTTCTAGATAATAAATACCCTCCAACATCATTGAAAGACTATCAGCAAAATCCTATAAAAGAAAATACAATATGTCAATGATCAATCATTTATAAAAAATTTAATGATCCTTACAATAATGCATAACACATAAAAATAAATAAGCATACTTACAATGTTATTTGAAATGTTGGATGTGATTTCTTTACACAATGGTGTAGATTCTTCATATGTGTCATACTTGACCTTTGAGAGACGATATCTAACATTTTCATGTGTCTTGGATAATTTTGCAAGAACATAAATAGTGTCTGCATTCGGCGCCAAACATATGTTTTGTACCCTGGCTATTGTCACACGGAATTGGTCAAGGGTGCGGACACAGCTGACCTTCCTAGAAGTCTAAGACATTCTAATGACAAACAAGACAAAATGGAGTGATCTTTCTCTAAATACACCTTTTACAACATGAAAACTACAAGTGTTTAGGCTTACCTTATTCCAAAACGCTGTTGTTGTAGTTTGTCCTTGCCAATCCGGATGAGCTCCTCCTTCAAGTCAATTCCTGCAACCACAAACAATCAAACAATTACCAAGCACTTGTATTTCATATGATAAAACATATATTCAACATGTAGACCAAGGAACACATGAAATAACTCATTAACACAAGCTATTGAGAAAAATAAACCAGTTTGTATTAATAACGAAACAAAGAAACTCTTACAACCTGGCCTTGGTGTTGTGCAAGTTCCTCCCAGGGTCCATCAAGGGTTTTCCTCTACTTTGACAAAGCTCACCCACTTCCAAGTAGAATCAAGCAAAGACAATCTCTCCTCACAAAGGTTCTAAATGGAAGACCTAAATCCTGCAGCATTTACCCAAAGAAAATGTATAGCTCCAACCTCCTCTCCCTCTGGCTCAATGTCTTTATTTATAGTGCTGTAAAGAGGTTATTCAGGTCCACTATCAATGGGATCATCCCCCTCTTTGGGTGGGATAGCTCCCTTATTGATGGGATAAGTTCCCCCTTAATAGAGATACATGAACCAACTGGAGGCGCATCCATTTCATCAAACCGACCTCTAGAATGTTCTAGAAGTAACCACAAGTAACTTTTTCAAGATAAAACTCGCGCATTTTGCCTTTTACAGAGGGACGCACCTGTCCCTTAACATACAGAGCGTCCATGGACGCAGATTTTGTGAACATGGTCAGCGTCCCCGCAGGTAAGGCTAGAGAGAACCTGCGACCCCAGAGATAAACATAGTTTTTACAAGACTTTCTCTCTTCTTTGAGTTTCAGATGGATAACAGAGGCATGAGACTTGCCTAAGAGGGTAGCATGACTGTTGATTTGAGCCATACTAACTGTAAGTAGTCAAGGTGACATTTTTTAGTGTAACAGATTGCCCCCTAAAGTGCGAAGCCTGGAATAGAGTAGGGTTTTGTAATTCTAGGAAGGGTGAAGCGCTTTATCATTTCAAGGATTGTCTTGTGGATGACCTGGTTGGAACCTGCAATTTTCAACACAAAATACATGTATAAGATTATATCATCACTGAGGTAGGCATTCCCATACTCAGATTCAAAACTTTAACTAATGGACTAACTATTCTGATACAGGAATGATCTTGCAGTACATCATTTTTTATAGACTTTTGTAGACACAGTATGGACGCAGCCATCTGTTTATGATTAGTCTACATAGATAATGAATACAAAACTCCTCGCAGCCTGGATGGTAGAAACTAGATCCAGGGTCTTCACTTCTACTTCTCGAATTGGTACGATTCTAGCCATGTGATTAAATGATTTGATGTCGAACATGTTAGAAACCACTTGATTACCAGTTGATGATGTAAACTGTTAACAAGTGTGAGAGAGACCACCAGTAATGTCAATGGTTCTCAAAGTACCAAGCACAACCCGTGAAATGTGAATAGATGTTTTGATGTCGAACACTTCACGGAATCCTCTGATCGAAAGTCAATGATGTAAACTGACGTCAAAGGCGAGAAACCTGCCATTGATGCATGCAGACTTCAAGGTACTGTCGATTCCTAAGTCATCTTTCTAGATAATGTGTCGATGTCGATAGAAAGCGACCCGTTGCAGGCAAGCCCGCAACACGAAATCATTGTTCAAGTTGAAGAAATGTTGCTGTAAGGACTGACTCAGGGATGGTCAAATGGATGACAAGTATTTTGCAGATGAAAGTTTTTCTTGCAGACCTCTTGAACACATTACGACACGACAGATGGCTTGGTGACGAATAACTCAAAGTTAATCCCCGGAACCCGGTTAAAGACTTTCAAAGTGGTTTGGTCAACTGTGAGGTAAAAGATTTCCCAACCCAGGTGAATGAAAAGTGTCGTGTTCAAGAGTGGTAATAAAGTTTCTTTTGAGACAAAAGGTAACAAACAGGTTCATTCTTCTCTCTTTTCCCCCACCATTTCTGGCAAGTACCTCTTTATTTTTAACAAGCTTGAGGAGGATAACATATGCTTGATTATAATCTCATCCTTCGGACGAGTCCAACCTAGTTTAAATTCGAACCCTAGGAAGGAGTGGTTCGTTCCTGTTTGTAATTGAACAGGTCCTTTACTGTAAAAGTTTAACGAGCCCAGTATAGGAGAAACTCGGCGTTTTTCATTTTTAGAGAGTCTGAAAAAACAAAAGGAGACTCCACGTTGAACTTTTTCGTATATTTGTGTCCCTCAAGCCCGAAAAAGTATAAAATAATACCTGGGGGAACCGCTTGATCTTGCGACCAAGGAGTACTTTCATGTTTAGTGTCGTTGACCTGAAAAGTAAAAAGCGATCAAGGACACGTCGTTTTATTTCCGTATCGAGTTTGAAACGACAAAAACCCGACAATCTTTTCCTGATTTTACGGTCAGAAAAGAGCTATAAGGGGACCGTCTTTTAGTTCCGTTTTAACGAGTGTAAAAGAAAAGCTCGGCAATCTTTTCATATTTTAGGAGTCTGAAAAGGGCTTAAAAGAGAACTCCAAGGTTTCACTTTTTCTTAAGTTTTAACGAGTTCGAAAAAGGGATAAAAATGTACTCATGGTTTTCACTTTTTCGTAAGTTTTAATGAGTTCGAAAAAATGATAAAAATGTACTCATATGGCCGACTTTCAACTTAATTTACGAGCAGGAAAAGACGGAAAGAACTCGGCATTTTCATTTGTTTTACGAGAATGAAAGATATCAAAATAATCTCGAGATTTTCATGAGTTTAACGAGTCTTGAAAATAACGGAAATTGACTCGAGATAGGTTTCATTTTTACAAAAGCTTGAAACAGAGAAAAACTATGCTTCAGAGTAGTTTCATTTTTACACAAGCTTGAAACAGAGATAAAACTGTGCTTGATGCCCCCTAAGGATAACTGCTAGAGCGCATGCCCCCCAGCTTCATTTGGATGAAATGAAGGTTGAGTTACGAGATCATTTGAAAGACTCGACCTAAAACTATAAGAAAACTATGCAAAACCGAAATAACTAACCTAAATATACAACTTAACATCTAGGAGGTCTAGTCAAACTTTCGACTCAATTAGAGGAGGATTTGTTTCATTTTTTAACGAGCTTGACATAGGAAAAGAACTATGCTTGGATTCGGTTTCATGTTTACGCAAGCTTGAAACGAAAAACTATGCTTGCTTCAAGTTCACATGCCCCCGGCATAATGATGCAAATCAAGGTACATGCCCCCCAAGCTTCACTGCATTCAATGAGGTGGATGGAATGAAGCTTTACTTTCAAAATCTTAGAAAGACTCGTGGGAGTTGTTTCATTTTTTAGTGAGCTTGACACAAGACAAGGAACTATGCTCATAACTACTTTCTACAATCTACCTAACAAAAAACTATACTCTAAAAAACCTTGATTCATTTTTTAACGAGCTTGACACAAGACAAGGAACTATGCTCTAAAAACCTTGATTCATCTTTTAATGAGCTTGACACAAGACAAGGAACTATGCTCTAAAATCCTTGTTTCATTTTTTAACGAGCTTGACACAAGACAAAGAACTATGCTCATGACTACTCTCTACAATCTACCTACTTAACCTACCCTTGTTTCATTTTTTAACGAGCTTGACACAAGACAAGGAACTATGCTCAAAAAGTTCGCATGCCCCTAGCATAATAATGCGAAATGAGGTACATGCCCCCCAGGCTTCATTGCATTCAACCGGCTGGATGAAATGAAGGTTTACTTTCAATATTTAACTTGAAAAGGGAGTTGTTTCATTTTTAAAGAGGTTGACACAAGAAAAGAACTATCCTCATACCTGATTCATTTTTTAACGAGGTTGACTCAGTAACAGGAACTATCCTCAAACCTGATTCATTTTTTAATGAGGTTGACTCGGTAACAGGAACTTTCCTCAAACCTGATTCATTTTTTAATGAGGTTGACTCAGTAACAGGAACTGTCGTCAAACCTGATTCATTTTTTAATGAGGTTGACTCAGTAACAGGAACTGTCCTCAAAACCCTACTTTCTACAATCTACCTACATATCCTAAAATCTAGCTGATTCATTTTTTAATGAGGTTGACTCAGTAAAAGAACTGTCCTCATGCTAGCCTATTTCATTTTTTAACGAGGTTGATACAAGAAAAAACTGTCCTCGTAACATTGATCATGGCTTCCAACTGGAGGAAAGACATGTCAATGGACACACCTTGATCATGGCTTCCAAGAGGTCTTCATCCGAAGGAAGAATACTTCTTGGGAAGGAACACATGTCAAGGGACTCAAAAGGGATAAGAACATCGTGTTCAAGTAATCCCATAGAGTTTTCCATGTCAATTACCGGAGCTAAATCAAAGGAAGATGAGCAAACAGTGAGAGGCTCACTTATATCGGTAACTGAAATCATGGGACCGGTTGCCACATAATTAACCCGTGGCAAGGTAGATACCACTTTAGAATCAGGAACATTTAGGGGTGTCGTATTATTGGTAGTTGAAAAAAGACTAGGGAATGAAAGCTGGTCTACAGTCACAATACTGCCATTGTGAGGGAAAGACATCACGCGAAAGAGTGTCGATACGACAGCTTTCATTGCATAAACATAGTCTCGCCCAAGGAGTAAATTGAAATCCAAGGGACCTCGAACTACCATAAGATCAACACAAACAGTTTTACCTTCCAAGGTAATAGAAAACTTAGGAAGGATCCCTAAAGGTTCACTAATTGTTCTGTTAAAAGCTTTCAGATTCTGCGTAATAGGCGCAAGCTGAGGGGAACCCAAAGCTTTCCAAACAGCTGAGGATAAAATACTAACAGAAGCACCTTCATCTACCTGAGTACGATGTATGTCCCTACCACCAGCCTTGACAATGATTTGGAAAGGGATGGAGGAAGGAAGACGAGGTTCTGTCAGTCTATTCCAATCAAAGGAAAAGACCTCAGTGCTTGGAGGGGGTTCTGTAGAAACAGGTGAAATGCCCCCCGGCATAGAAGAATCTGATGTAACAAGAAGAACCTGAGCGGTATGAAGTTCACTTTCTAAAGGGAAAGTGGGATCGACTGAATGTGAAATTGAATCGACCACTTGATCAACTAACAGATCATCAACCTGAGTGACATGAGTTTCACTCTCCAATGGAAGAGTGTGATCGACTGTATTTGAATTTAGATCAATTACTCCGTCAGTTGACGGTAGGTTGGGAGAAAGTTTACGGTAACCAGTTGGAAATTCTTGCTGTGGGACAGTAAGGTTTTCCAACAAAGTTGAGGCTTCATCCATGTGAGGGCAAATGTGAGTTTGATGACTCCCTTTGCATAACTTACAAGGAAACCTAACTTTACCCTTTTTCCCAGGAACCTGACTATCACTGGTTGATGGATCAATGGAAAGTTGATGAGATTTTTCTGACCATACTTCCAAGACCTTTGGAATGCCAGGACAATTGACAAGGAAGTGGTCAGCCTTACAAAGGCTGCAAGGGTATTTGGGTTTACGATGCATGTCGGAATTTTCCTCAACACAACTAACACTTACAGCCAGGGTTGGTTGGTTGACTTCTTTCTTATCTTGCTTCTTCTTCTTCTTCTTCTTCTTCCCTTTCTTCTTCTTCTTAGCCTCTTGGTTATTAGCATCAAGGCTTTTACCAGGCGAAGAGGAAGAAATGGAGGAAGAAAAATTAGGCGAAGAAGGTAAAGGGTCAACAGAAGGTTGGTGATGTTGAGATGGTGAACTCTGTTGAGGTGAAGCATCCGGTTGAGATGGAACAATTGGAGTATTTTGGGCCAACGAAGTTGAAAATAACCATATCGGTAAACCTATTGTAAATCCAGGTAATGACAAAGTAGCCATATAAGGAGGACCAACATTTCCAAAGTAAGGAAAAGTACTAGGATTCTCATTAGGAGGGGTTCCTAGGTTGATAAATTCCGGAACATTTGCCATTATATTCAACTTCAGTGAATTTTATTAACAATTTAAAACTAAAATTAACAATTCACAATTCACACTTAACAACTAAAATTCACAATTCACACCTATGGTCTCTAAAAGTAAAAACAAACAAATTAACACGTGCTATCAAATCTAGGAGTCAAACCACACACAAACAGTAAGCTCTCCAGACCGAAAACACTAGTTGGTGATGAAGCCCAACCTCGCAGAATTCAGTACAGAAATGGCGGGTGGAACAGTTACCCCGGCAACCTGCTTAATGAATAGACCGGCACAAGTTCCTCCACTTTAACCGTCTCGAAGTGAAGTGAACCCCCCGGAAAATCCAAGTGAGTATAACCGACGTCTGCTCCAGGTACAGTGGGACCTTCCCTCCACCGTCACCTCGGTAGAACCCTAAAGATTATGGTCACTAAGGTCACCAACAGTAACAAATACACCTGGGGGAATAGTCTAAACTCCGACAGCACGCAAGGGCAGAGTAGCAAGCTCAATCCCCTTACCGGCTCCTTGACAACAATCCAAGGTTTACCGATAAGTGACCCCTGGCTCCTCGACAATGGTTAATCCGAGGTTTACCGTTTGTAATACGTACTGTCTGGCGTCGTTCCCAACGAGGGGGGAATGATCCCCTCACTGGTTCGGACACGAGCTCGTGCTTCTCCTTTAAGAGGAGCTTTCCCAGAGTGCAATTGAAACAATTGGATTTATTCTACTCAAGATAAACTATCTGTTTGGTTTTGTAGTCTTGGAGAGTTAAGTACTTACCTACTCCAAGACCCTAGCCTAAGCTATGTTGGTGTTTCAGAGCCCTAGAAATGTAAAAATTACTAGATGAATTTTAATTAAGCGCTGTGTTATTAAGGCTGTTATTACTCAAATGGGTAAATGGAGATGAAACCAATGGTGTTATGACCCGACTCAACTGAATGCAATCGAATATGATAATGCAATCCTTTCAATTCGATGAATCCTAACTAGAGTAAGGAGAGAGTTTCCATTCACTTCCAACAATGCAAAAAATTGATCATTAAGAGAAAATTTAACAAATTCTCTAATGCACTAATTTCATCAAGAAAAACTAATGCAAATCAATTCCAAACCAATTTTTATTTTTATTTTTGTGTATATTCAAATCAAAGAAAGCTGATCTAAATCTACGATTGATTTTTCAGAATGTAAACTATGCAATTGTAATCTAAGCACAATTCACTCGAAAAGTATGCAAATGTAATCTATGCACATTTTTCAATAATATTCTGAAAATGAGAATTCTAATTGTGCAAATGTGATCTATGCAAAAGAATTCTCAAACACAAGACGATTCTAATGTGATCTAAGAACCAATCAAGTGCAAATTGAGAAAATTGGGTGAGAGTTCCAAAGATCAAAACATAAAAACACTCAAAGGCGATTAACACTCATACACAATTTAGCCCCCCCCCGGCGAATGAGGGGGAAATTTTTTTGCAAAAACAAAAGCAAAAAGATGCAAAATTGTGAAAAGACTGAGAGAAACCTCCAAGTAATGACCAAAGGAAATCAAATTAAGAATTTCTCAAAAAAGAGACTCAAAACACCCAATTGATGAAAGCTAAAAGCAGGAATGCTAATGAAACAAGTTCAGGTGAAAATTTTTGACAGGGTACTAAAGGATCTGGGCAGAAAACACTAAGAAAAACCAAAATCTAAAAGCAATTAAAGCAAAAATGGAGTTTTCCTAAATTTGTACAGGAAGACGCAGGCAACCCGTTAGAACAGGCGCGGGCCCGCTCTGTGCAAACGGCAAAAGCGCGTCCAAAGACGCACTGTGCAGTACTCAGAGGGTGCGTCCTTCTGGAAAAGTTAAGAAAAACAAAATCTAACTAAATCTAAAGCTAAGCCACCCAAATACTAATTCTCACAGTCAAAAACTAGAAAATAAAAATGATTTTCACAGAGCAAAGTTCACACAAAGGAAAAGACTCTCTCATTAATGGATTCCCCAGCGGAGTCGCCAATTTGTCACACGGAATTGGTCAAGGGTGCGGACACAGCTGACCTTCCTAGAAGTCTAAGACATTCTAATGACAAACAAGACAAAATGGAGTGATCTTTCTCTAAATACACCTTTTACAACATGAAAACTACAAGTGTTTAGGTTTACCTTATTCCAAAACGCTGTTGTTGTAGTTTGTCCTTGCCAATCCGGATGAGCTCCTCCTTCAAGTCAATTCCTGCAACCACAAACAATCAAACAATTACCAAGCACTTGTATTTCATATGATAAAACATATATTCAACATGTAGACCAAGGAACACATGAAATAACTCATTAACACAAGCTATTGAGAAAAATAAACCAGTTTGTATTAATAACGAAACAAAGAAACTCTTACAACCTGGCCTTGGTGTTGTGCAAGTTCCTCCCAGGGTCCATCAAGGGTTTTCCTCTACTTTGACAAAGCTCACCCACTTCCAAGTAGAATCAAGCAAAGACAATCTCTCCTCACAAAGGTTCTAAATGGAAGACCTAAATCCTGCAGCATTTACCCAAAGAAAATGTATAGCTCCAACCTCCTCTCCCTCTGGCTCAATGTCTTTATTTATAGTGCTGTAAAGAGGTTATTCAGGTCCACTATCAATGGGATCATCCCCCTCTTTGGGTGGGATAGCTCCCTTATTGATGGGATAAGTTCCCCCTTAATAGAGATACATGAACCAACTGGAGGCGCATCCATTTCATCAAACCGACCTCTAGAATGTTCTAGAAGTAACCACAAGTAACTTTTTCAAGATAAAACTCGCGCATTTTGCCTTTTACAGAGGGACGCACCTGTCCCTTAACATACAGAGCGTCCATGGACGCGGATTTTGTGAACATGGTCAGCGTCCCCGCAGGTAAGGCTAGAGAGAACCTGCGACCCCAGAGATAAACATAGTTTTTACAAGACTTTCTCTCTTCTTTGAGTTTGAGATGGATAACAGAGGCATGAGACTTGCCTAAGAGGGTAGCATGACTGTTGATTTGAGCCATACTAACTGTAAGTAGTCAAGGTGACATTTTTTAGTGTAACAGCTATCACCTCATATGATTCACCAAATTTAATCATACCACAATATAAATAGATATGTGTACTATCATCTGTTTCAATATCTTTAACATGCCATGTAAAATTTGTTTTATTTATTTCTTTTGAATTCCTCCATTCAGAAATAATATTGAATGTACTTGACGAGCTTGTTTCTTGACTTGTACGATGTTTCTTAGTTCGAGTATGTTCAACAATATTCATAGAGCATCCAAATACAACTTTAGATGATGGAATTGTTGTCTTTGTTCCAGAAATATTCACAGAGACTTTCCTTGATGTCATCTTCCTGAATATATATATATATATATATATATATATATATATATATATATAGATATATATATGTTTAATTAAAAAACAAATATATTACTTATAAAAATAATAGTATAAATTTTATTATATATATATAAATTTAATGTTTAAAAAAAATAAAAATTTAAATCAATATTGTTAGCATAAATCTGAACTTTAATGCGGAATAAACTTTAAAAGAATCAAAACTTTAATGCCCAAGAAAAATACCTCAAGCCATTGATGCTAGCTTATAATCTGTCACTATTTTGTTGTACCACATACAACCTCCGTTACTTGCTAAAAGCAACCACACTTCGTCGATGTTTGAGGTCGAAAGCACTCCGCTTTGGGAGCTAAGAACGCAGAGAAACGTGCAGGATTGCTTCGCGTATAGGCGATTAAATATCCAAATATAATACTCTAGTTTAGATATTAATATTGCAGCATAAAATGCTTGCTTATCTAAATGCATGTAGATGAATAGGTCAGCATCTACTAATATATCCACGCTAACATATCCATTTGCACTTTCGATGTGAAAAACTTAACTTCACAAGAAAGAGATTTACATAAATAAGGATATATTGATGCAAGAATAAGTGCATTCGTTAAACTACAACACACTCAGACCACATGTAGCATCCAAAAATATTGCAGGAATAACGCCTTCACAATTACAAAAATTCACCTAAAAATCTATCTCTCATCTGTGTGGCACTTCCAAGCTCTGCTCACTCTGACTTGATGGTGTAAAACTGAAGTGATTGAGTTGGTGAGCTTGGGGACCAAACAGAAGTATATATAGCCAAGCTTCCATCAAGTTTCTGTTGGCTATGTGTCAAGTGTTCCACAGATCATGGTAGAGAACTGCAGAGGGAGTAATGGACCACTTCAGAAGCTCCCAACAAGAAATTAATTAATTGCAGTTGATTTTCTTAATTTAAGGAAACAAATGCAGTTGGTTTCCATGATTGAAGGAAATGATTGCAGTTTACTTCCGTAATTGTAGGTGGCAGTTGGGAAAACGTAAAGGGAGCTTAACAAATATAAGTTACAAAAATTTATTATATATATAATAAAAAATTGTTATTATATATAAATTAAAAAAAATGTTATATATATATATATTACAAAAATTGTTAGTATATATAAATTTATTTATTTATTTATTTATTTTTAAATAATTTTTTCTCCTTCGCCCACTTAGGCCCCAAGCCAGCAGCCATTGGGCTTGGGCATGCAGCCCCCCTCGCCCACCCAGGCCCCCAGCCAACAACTCAACAGCCACTGGTTGGGGACCTGGGCGGGCGGCGAGGTTGCCTACTCGGGCCCAGGTAGGCTTACCCGCGAAAAAACTTAAAAAAAATCAACATTAATTTCATTTTAAAAAATATTTTTTCTTCAAAAGAACCATATTTATAGTTAAAAAAAAAACAATAATTTCTTTAATATATATAGATATATATATATATATATATATATATATATATAAAGACTATATTAATTTGGTTAGAAATAAAAATGGTTTTTCTTCTTTTTCTTTTTTTCTAATGGAATATTTTTTTTTCAAAGCAAGAATTGAAATGCTCCCCAAATGAAGTTAAAAAATAAAATTAACACTCGTTTTTTCATTTCGAAATCCTAAAAAATAAAAAATTCTTACTTTTTTTCCTACAAATCCTACAAGCTTGAGTTTTTCTTTTCATCTTCTTTGCTAAAAAAAAAAGAGAGTCTTTTAGGCGGTTTTTCCCATAAAAGAACAAATTTTCCCCAAATTCCTCTTTAAATAGCCAAAATAGAAGAAAAAACTAACGTTTCAAATGCGAAAAATTCTCATTGAATGTGTTATTAATGGCAATGCAACTTTTCCGCAAAATTACTCCAAGCTTTTTAACAAGACCCATAAGACTTGATATGATGTGACAGATAAAAAGAATGAATGTTATTTTATAGCGATGGTTGTGGGATTGCTTTAGCATTCCTCGAATGTGGGATTAAAATCAAACTTAAAAAAATAAATCTATAGTTAATATTATAGGTTTAGATTAGTTTTTATTCATTGTGGGATAAAAGATAAAATATTAATTATAAAAATTAATTTAGTTACGTAGTCAATGTTAAATAATTTAAATAGAAAAAATATTTTAATTTCAAAGAAATTCAATAAACGGAAATTTTTGTGGATATTTGATTAGAAAGTAGGGTGAAATTTTTCAAGACCAAAAGTTTAGTAATATGTTTTCAAGTAAAATTTAAACCAAAATTTTGGAGGGAAAATTTTCAGCAAAAAAATTTGGGGAGAAACTTTAGAGGGAAGTTTTCAATCTCTAAGCTATAAATTGTCATTGGAAGAAGGTGCATTTGTATCATTTGACATCTTTTGATTGAAGGTAATGGATTTTTCTGATAGTGAAGTTTTTCTTTCTGTAGCATTGATATTTTCGTCATGCAACAACTCTATTCATTTTTATAAGTGCAAAAAGAATTATTTCACTATGAATAGAGAGACAAATTTTCCACTTGGTCTTAATCTTAAGGATAATGAGAGTATCAAAAGAATTTCCTGTGAATAGAGAGTCAAAATTTCCACTTAGTTCTAATCCTAAGGATTATGAGAGCACCACTGACGAGGGGCATGATGAAGAATTTACAGTTAATAGAGAGTCAAATTTTCCACTTTGTCATAATCCCGAGGATTATGAGAGCACCACTGATGAAGGGGGGGTGAAAAATTTCCAGAGTCAAATTTTCAACATAGACTTATTCCTAAGGATTATGAGAGCACCACTGAGGAAGGGGAGGGCAAAGATGAACAATTTCCAGTAAATAGAGATTCAAAGTTTCCACTTAGTCCCAATCCTATGGATTATGAGAGCACCATTGAGGAAAGGGAGGATGAAGAATTTCTGTTAAATAGAAATTCAAAGTTTTCACTTAGTCCTAATCCCAAAGATTATGAGACCACCACTGATGAAGGGGAGGATGAGAAATTTCCTGCAAATGATAATTTGACTATGAATAGAGAGTGACATTTTCCACTTAGTCATAATCCTAAGGATTATGCGAGCACCAGTTATGAAGGGTAGGATGAATAGTTTCTTGCAAATGATAATTTTAGAGGCACAAATGTGAATAATTCATTTTCTCTAAGTGAGTGTTTCAAAGGCACTCATGGTGATGACAAATTGAACCTTCCAAGGGAGATTCAAAAGCACAAATGAAGATGGTGAAGAATTTAATCCGAGTCAAGATTTCAAAAGTGCAAATGTTGGTAGTGAAGAATTTCCTTCAAGTAAGGATGGTAATGGATACTTTTCAAGTAATGATGGTGATGAATTGTTTAACTATGTTCATAATGATCGTAGTAAGTATAATATTCCTACTAGTGATGATGAAAACTCTTCTACTGAGGATAATGAAATGATGGATATGTTGCAAGCAAATATTATATCTAGGAGTAGGAGTAGACATCTTCATATCAATCCAAAATATTTCAGTTATATAATGTTTAAGGGAAGAATATCTCGCAAGTAGAAGTTTTATCGGTGATCTGATTTCAAGTGAATGTTGTCGAAATGATTCCTTGAACCATATGGATATCAAGTTTTCTTTGGAGCAAAGGAAGAGATATTTGTCAATGAATAAAAGCATGCAAACTTCATTTTTAGTGGCCCATTACATGTAATCTACACTAGTAGGTTATGATTAAGATATTAGGAATGTATTGATTTGTAGAAAGGCTTTCAAAATGTTGCATTCAATTGGTAATTTTTGTTTGTCAAGAATCCAAGAAAGACTGGAAAAAGATCCTACATATTATTCAGAAGTATGTTATAAAATAGAGGTTCGACCATCAACAATTGTTGCAATGGCATGGATGAAAGAATTATTTTCAAAGCATGGAGAGTGTATGCCAAATAAAGACACAATAGATATTCCAGATAATTTCTCAAGACAAGAAATCTACAACTTATATAGAAAATATGCAGTAGGTGTTGAAGGAGATGGTAATTTTATTACATGTTCATATTTTACAAGGATATGGAAGAACGAATTCAATAGTGTTCGTATTCGTAAGATGACAAGGATGGGGATTTGTAGTACATGTGCTTCTCTTAAATCATAAAGGGATAAATGTCAAGGGGCATGAACATGTATGCCTTCTTAACATTATTTTTAAAAATTGGATAGTTATCAACTATGAAAAATATTTATAAGTAGGTTTCTTTTATTTTATATACAGATTCCATTGTCAAAGCACTTCAAGAGCATCACAATCAACGAACAAGTGAAAGGAAAAAAATGTATAAGCATTGAAAGAAGTGTTATGATAATCCAAATAAATATTTGGTATTGATAATTGATGGTATGGAGCAAAAGAAAACACTTCTGCCACATTTTGTCCGCAGACCAAAAAAATTACAGGAGGGAAATTTTATTCAGTTTCACTTGGTTGGTTGTATGCTCTTTAATGGGAAGATGTTTCCATGGGTTTACTTCACAACTCCAAACATTCATAATGATACAAATCTTACCATAACTATAATCCATGATGTGGTTTCTCATTTGTCTGGTATTCTTCCTGAATTTTTGTATCTACAATTAGACAACACAAGTCGTGAAAACAAAAATCAAGCTATTTTTGGATATCTAAACATGCTTGTTGAATTGGGAATTTTAAAAAAGGTAAATGTTGGTTTCCTTCTTGTTGGGCACACCCATGACCATATTGATCAGATGTTTAGTAGTTTTTCAGTAACATTGAGAAGGAAGGATGTTGGGAGCCTAACATCATTAATTGAATGTATTAAGAAATCATGCATTCCAGAGCCTATTTTTCATGTGTTGGAAGAAACTATTGACATGTGAGGTTTTCTTCTGGTATCACATGGTGAGGAGAAATGCATTGAAAAACTTAATGACATTAGCTTCCAGTGCCAATTTCGTATAAAAAAGAGTTGATGGAAAAACACTTATATGGGGCGTGAAGTATTCAACTGTTGCAAAATGGGGTCCATCATCAGGTTTAGCATTTTGAAGTTCATTCCAGATCATCCAATATTTGCATCAAAGATAATATTATGACAATCAGTTGCTAAACTCCATAATGCATGAAGGCATAGGAGAGATAAATTATTTTTAATGCCTAGAAGAAATAAAAAGATGTATTAGAGATACATATGAGTACTTTGACGTTGTTGATTCGATTTAGTGGGAGTCTTTTTTCAATAATCAAACTGATGTCATTTAAGATTGAGAAATGAAGATACCCTTTTAAAGATTTCATTTATTTGGTCGCAAACTATGTCAAATGAATAGGAGGAAACACACATTATTGAACAACAATAATCTCAAGGCATTATTAATTCTCAGCAGGTAGAGGAAAGAGAAATCTATATTGGTTCTAGAAGATCACGTGCACAACATGAAGCCATGGAAGACCTTTACAGGGATTTTGTGCAAGATGTTAAGGAGGGTTGCATGATAGCAGTATTAGCATATGAAGATCCACTAGGCTATCCATTTTGGGTTGCCAAGGTTATAAAGTTCATTAAATAAAATGAAGATATTACAGTTGTGGAAGTACACTGGTATGCTACAAATACCCACCCATTCAATGGTGTGTACACGCAAGAGATGGTAGTTGATAAACAAATTGGCAGAAAGAGAAAAATAAAGGGTACAAACATAAATCGTCGCCACATAGACCTCTTAAAATTGGAGGATGTTGACATACTTGTCTATGACTTCAATTTAATAAAGAGAGGAACTCTTCGCTTCAAGACCATAGAGATTTTGAAGAAGTTGCTACCAAAAGAAATAATGTTGAGATGGGAGTCTGTTGAACCTAGTCATAGATCTAGAAGACTTTTGAAACATGAAATGGTGGGCATTCATCTTGACTCAGATGGGGCTCTAGTTGACAAAAGAGAATAATATAGGTCATCTTCATTTGCATCCAGTCATCCATCTGAAGTTGTAGATTCTGATGGTGTGCCAGAACCTATGGGTGATTTTGAATAAATGTCTAAGACATTTTATGTAAATGATATTTGCATGATAACTTGAAATAAATATTTTAACTCTCATATGATCTTACATGAAGTTATGAGTCATTTTTATATTTTTTGGATTATATGTTTTAATTATGAAGAATTAATCTCTTTAGAGATGTTTGCATGGTAACTTGAAAAAAATATTTTGACTTCCATATGATCTTACATGAAGTTAGGAGTCATTTCCACATTTGTTGCATTATATGTTTTATTATGAAGAGATCATATCTTTAGAGATGTTTGCATGGTAACTTGAAATAAATATTTTAAATTCCATATGATCTTACATGAAGTTATGAGTCATTTATATGTTTATTGGATTATATGTTTTAATTATGAAGAATTCATCTCTTTAGAATATTCACAATGTAATCACAAGGGCTTCACTCGGGCAACAATATTAGACCACGTGGGTTCATATTGGGGGAAATATAGAGGATAAAAAATTATATATATATATATATATATATATCGGGGGGGTAGCCCCAAGGGTTAGCTCAGTTGGTCAAATTCAATGCCTCGCTATTGGGAGGTCACAGGGTCCAATCTCCCCGAAGCCCTTGGGGTCAGGCCTTGCTAGTGGGCCGTGGGGCTAGATTCCTTTCTGGGTCGATCAACCCAGATATTTCCGTGGACATAGCGCCACTTGTTAACCAGGGTGTCAGTGAACCACAGCATAAAAAAAAGAAAATAAATAAATTATATATATATATATATATATATATATATATATATATATATATATATATATAGGGTAAATGGTTTTCATATTGGCAAATATAAAAAATGGAGCTTAAAGTTAATGAGAAAATATAAAGCGGTAAAAAAAATGTTAATGAAAAATGGATACCTACAGTATTTAGTGAAAGTAGCGGTTTTTTTAATTGGGAAGTTGTATTGGGTTCATATTGGTAGGGGCTTAATAATGTGATCTTCAGAAGGATTTTCCAATATGTAGTCAAATTAAGGGTAATGTTTAATATGCCATAAACACACGTGATCTGTCGGAAGTTCACCGAGTGAATCCCAGTGAATGCAATAATGAATTACAAAAGTATTGTATGTTATATTCAACCTACCAAAGTTGATATTTGATTAAAAGTAAAGAAATACTAGAAATTAGTGTTGATTTTTTAAATTATACAGTGATATTGCCATAATATTATTTATTGTTATCATTTGGTATAAGATAGTTTTAAAAATGTTCAAATTTTAATGCCTCATTAAAAGGGACACTTCGTTTTGATGGTTGATTTTTAGGTTTTTGTTGCAATAAAATAAGTTGTCTTAGGCTAAGATTTGAAAGCATCTATAGTTTTAGCCTTTAAAATAAAAATTACTCTTGGAATAATGAATCTTTCATTTACTTGTTCATTTTTAAAAATTGTTTTAGTCATATAATTTGTCCATAATTTCATGGTTGAAATATGTTAAAAACTTAAGGTTTTTAATTCCATGGTTGAAAATTTGTCAAAATCTTAAGGGTTTTATGAGTTATGATATCTTATCTTTAATGCTATTATTGAAAACAATTACAATTTCAAGGTTATTTAGAGTCAAGATATTTTATTTTTAGCAACATAGATGGAAATTGTTGTAATTATCAGGATTTGAGACATTATATTTTATCTTTAACATCATGTCCAAGAATTGTTGGCATTTTATGGTTTTTCAGAGTCCTGATATTTTTATCTTTAATTCCATTGCTAAAAAGTGTCAAAATTGTAACCAGATTTTATTTTATTTTTGTTCCAACATCAACACTTATTTTTTAGGGTGTTTTTTTCATCCATTTTGCAAAAAGAAATTGGTTTTTACTTCCATTTAAAAAAATGTCGAAAATTTACCCCAAAAAAACATCGTTTTGGCATACACAATTTTCGTTTTGGGGTTGTTTTTTTTTTTTGGGAGGGGGGGGGGTTTGGGGTTTGGGCTAGAGTACCAGTTTTGAGGTAATAGTTCCCGTTTGATTGGTAACTATGTTTAATTCAAAAAAGAAAAAAATGAATAACATATCTAGTTAGTACTAATTAAAATCATTATAAAACCCATGAGGTGTAGACCAAATGGTTTACATGGGGTTTAGTCCTTGCCAATTCTTAGGCTCAAAGTGGTTAAGGATGGAAGCCACTTTGGTGGAATTAAAATTATTCCAAGGGTATCCAAGCTCAACCGAGCTTCACAAAATTTTTGTGTAAGCATCCCATTTTTCTTCTTACATCCATCCAATAAAAAAACTAGCCCCTACCTATGATTAACTAGCCACAAAACAAAATGTAGAAGAAGAAGGGGAGAGAGAGAGAGAGAGAGAATTAAAAACATCACAAAACCTTAAAAATCTCACTTTCACTGTGGTAGCTCAATATTTATTAAATCTACTCAAATATGCATATTCATTTTTATTTATTATAACATATAGCGAAACAAGGAAATGTTTGTCATAATATGTTCTTTGAAAAAAAAGATTAGAAACATATTTGAAGTTTTAGCAACATCTATATGAAATTTTTACATTAGTATAGTAGCATAGCTAGAAAAACTAGATTGGAATGTCAAGTCATCTGGGCATTAACAAATTTGATAAATAAAACCATAAAATAACAATTCAAAATAAGGAATTGCATAGAGACCATCATTTAGACTTATCATAATTGGACACCTCCATTGGTATGGGTTCCTTACTGCTGCTAAGGGAGCAACCAAGATAAGGGAGAATGTCTAAGTGCACCTCCACACGACTAAGCCTACAATCCATAGAGCTCATGGTGAGTTGCATATCATCCGACATTAAGAAGATTTCTTCTTTTGCCTCATTCCCTGTCAAGTAGAACCATTTCTATTAAGAGCTTCAAGTGCCAATGGATGTTCATCATGTACATATACTAGTTGTATCATCCTCGGGTGTGGCTTGTTTTCGACACCCAATAAAAAATCTCAGCTAACATCTATGTTCAGTCAGACAATGTCTTTCCTTTAGAATTTCCCTTCCGAGATGCTCAATTTCCTCTTGAATAAACTAAGGAGTATGCTCTATGTATTAATGACTAGTGATCTTAGCTATTTGTTGGGCATGAGGGTTTGCTCTCTCTCTATAATATGTTGTGCCTCATCTCTTGTGAGATCTTTGTCAAGCTATAACAAATAAGTGCCACTAGAAGGACAACAATTTGTGACTAAGGTGGAGTTCGCCCTTTGTAAAAACGAAGGGATACATGTAAATTCTTGGTGCACTAGATGTAGGAGAGGGGTTGGGATCCGAGTAGGAAAATGGGTTGCAAAGGAATAAGTAATGTGATAACAATAGAGATGGAAGTCCTAGACGACAAGGTGGGTAAGGAAAAAATGGCATGGTTTCACGAGCTTCCCATGGTTTTGGTTTTGATATGGGTTTCAATGGGGGTTCGCAGTCGGTTTTCTCGAGTTGGGAAAGTATTTCTTTGTTGGTTATAAACCATCTACAATATCTAAACTCTCCTGATCTAGGTCACTCTTAGTCCCTACTATCTTAGCCTCTCGTCAACCTATTATGTCGTCCCTTTCTCAAGGTTTTCCAATGAAACCCTGTTCTAGTTCTTGCCCAAGTAGGAATTTGAATTTCGTCAATTATAGTATCAAGAAGGTTCACTATGTTTAGAAGAAAATAAGGCCCTATGTGGCTCTGGTTCTTGGGTGTGACATTCACATGGAGCAGGCTCAGATTCTTGTTGAAACCTCCCTAGTGGGTCGGGTTCAAGGTCGAAGGTTCTCTATTTAAACCCTTTGGTTGTGGGTAACATAAGTCATTGATACTTTTGTTAGTCTTCTCTTAAGGTTGAAATTCTTTATAAGGGTTGGATTCATCTCAAGTATGCTAATGTTGAGTATGTCTGCACTATAGTGAATTGGGTTTGGCACATCGATTCATCTCCATTTATTTTCAAATTATGATCTCCCTTATTCTATGTTAAATGAGAGCGTTTAGATGTTGTGTCGGTATGGGTCTGGTTTTCAAGTATTCCTCTAGATTATTAGGCAGATAAGATATTTCAGGACTTAGGTTATTGCATGGTCACTTATTTGGCTCATGATTTATCATATATCACTCCGGGAATTCTATTGATGGCTCATGTTCTGGTTTTTGTGGACCTTTGGGAGGGCATTCCTGAAGAAATGGAATTGGGAGATGGTGAAGATAATATTCAATAACTGGATTACGAAGGTGTTCCATTTTGGTGCAGGCATTGCCACTAATATGGTCATTTAGTAAAAAATTATCTAATGTTTTAGTCGGTTCAAGTGGACGGTGACCATATTTTTTGGGAGGATGATGGTCTCCATAATGGACCTAATTCTTCTATTGGGGACTCGGGTATTCCCCCTCAACATTATGAAGAATTGGTTTCTACTACTGCGACACTTGCTTTGGATCCCATGATCGTGGATGGTGTCTTAGTTGCACCTCCAGAGCACCCTGTCCCAGATACCTCTTCATCCATTTTTCTTTTGCACATGTTTTTCATGATGTATCTATTATTGTTAATTGATCTAGTGACATCTGCTTTGCTCCTCCCCTCTCCCTTCTTACCTCATTTGACCTTGTTTCTTCTCTATCACAAGTCGTGTGCTCATTATCGATTCCACAATGTGATCTTTCTTCCCCAATTACCTCCTCTTCTTATTCTCTCTCTTACCTATTGGGAGATGATTCGTCCTCGTATAACCTTTGTCCTCGTTCAATTGGTCATTTTCAAAAACCTCCTAACATTTGGTTAGGGAAATTTCATCTTTCTTGTTTGGGTTCTTAGGGGCGGGGCTAGAAATCCAGCATCACCTTGGCTAAGGAGTGAGCCAAGGTGGATATGGTGGCTAGTCATCAAGCTTCAATCTTTGGGGTTCTTACATCAATTGTTACCCCTTCATTGTTTAGTATATGGAGATTATCTCTTTCAACTGTATAGGTTTGGCAAGCCTCCCTAAAAGACTCTAGGGTAAGGCTTGTCTATTATTCATAGTTTGGAGAAATTTCTCAGTGGTTGGAAATTTCAATATTGTGATGCATTGGGTTGATCTGGGATTTTTGTGGTGGGATGGATTAGTTGATCCTTTAAACTAATCAACTCCCAAATTATTCATGTCGGGATTGATATTGAATTGTTCTTGGAATAACTCTCTCGTTCCTTTTTGGTTCTCAATGTATATGGTCCTTTATTTGAGCACAAACCTTTCTAGGAGTCCTTTTTAATAACTCCTTTGTCACATCACCATAGATAATTGTTGGTGGAGACTTCAATATTCTTTAGGTGCTTTTGAATCATTGGGGGTGGGAGAAAATGTTGATTCCCTAGTTGATTTATTTTGGGATTGCTTAGTCTCTCGATCCCTTATCGCTATTGGCCCCATTAAGATTCAACCTACCTGGTGTAATAAGCAGGCGGGTTCTGATCGTATTTCCAAGAGACTATATCACTTCCTCATTGCTAACGGTATTTTGGAAAAATTTGAATTCATCAAACAATGGGTTGGTGCAGGGGGTATATCAAATCATTCACCAATATTCCTTGAATTGAAAGATGTTGCACACAAATTGGTCAACCCTACTAAATTGAACTCTTCTTAGCTGAAGGATAAATATTTTATCGAAATGGTTAAACAACGGTGGGATCAATTTTCTTTGTTATCTGGTATTTCTGCTGGCAAGCAATTTGTGAGAAAACTCAAGAAATTAAAACAAAAATCCAAAGAATGAAATTCTATCAAGACAGAAGCCAAAATACTAGAACTTAAGTTCTTTAAAGACCAAATAAAATAATTTTCCTCTAGTGAGGAAGATGGATATACTTATGTTGAATGTAGATCACTTTTTTGTTGGAGAAAGAAAAAACTCCATTATGGGGCTTCAAGAGGTCGAATGGCATTTGAAGAGCAGGGATTTATGGTTAGAATGTGGTTACAACAATACAAAAAACTTTCATGCATTCGCAAAATGTTGCAAGATGTCAATCACTATTTGGTCATTAAAAGATCAAGAAGGTATAGATTCCTCCTCTTTCCAGGGATTGGCATCTTTCAGTGTTCAATATTTCGAAAATATTTTCTATGCTCAGGAAGAGACAACTATTGTTGAAATCTTCTGGACGGATTTACCTCTCCCTTGGTTCCTAAATGAGGAAGACAATATAGATTTGATGGCTGAAGTATATGAGGATGAGCTTAAGGTTTTCTTTTAAAGCTTTCAAAAGGACAAGAGTCCTGGACAAGATGGTTAGGGCATTGAATTTTTTTTGGGTCTCTATGATATTTTAGGGAATGACCTACTAGTAGTGGTGGAAGAATCTCAGAGGGATCGATTTGTAACTTCGGCATTAAACACAAACTTCATTGCCCTTATTCCAAAGGTGGATTCCCATACCACATTTGATGATTTCAGGTCAATCTCTTTATGTAATGTTGTCTACAAAGTCATATCCAAATTGATTTCACTTCGTATCAAAATTATTCTATCGACTTCCATCTCCAAGGAGCATTTTGGGTTTCTCAATGACAGATAGATCCATAAAGCGATTAGGGTGGTTCAAGAAAGTCTTCATAGTCTAAAGACTATGTATATTAAAGGGGCTATATCCAAACTCGATCTATGAAAGGCCTAAAATCAGGTAAGATGGATATATCTGCATTTATTATTAACTCCCGTAGGTTTCAATTTAGAGTTCATCTCTTGGGTTATGTGTTGTATACAATTGGCCTCATTTTCTGTTCTTATCAATGGTGTTGCATCTCCCTTTTTCCATGCTCGGAGAGGCCTTTGTCAGGGAGTCCCTCTCTCTCCTTTATTATTCCTATTGGCCATTGAGGGGCTCAATCGACTATTGGGTGAGGCAAAAAACAATGGGACTTTCCAAGGTTGTCTAGTTTCCCCTACTATGGTGATCTCCCACTTGACTTTTTTTTATGACATTCTCATTTTTGCAATGGAGATCCTTGTGAGATATTGGTTCTAAAAAACATTCTCAGTCTCTTTAGGAAATCCATTGGCATGCTAATAAATTATCAAAAGTCCTCTCTGATCACCTCAAATCTTTCGGTGGATATTGTTCATTAAATCAAAAGTATTTTACCTATTGAACATTCTCAGTTAGATGAAGGCCTTAAATACTTGGGTTTTCTTCTTAAACCCAACACATATCGCAAGGTGGACTAGAAATGGCTAATATCCAAGGTGGAAAAATGTATCAATTTATGGTCTCACAAATGGTTATCTAGAGTGGGTCATTTAGTCCTTATTAAATATATTCTTGAGGCTATCTCGTTGTATTGGGTGTCACTGGCATGGATCCCAAAAGTTGTTCTTGAGTGTATTCAAATAATCTACTTCAAATTTTTATGGTTAGGGACTGGTTTAGACACTACTCTTCCTCGGGTTGGATGGGAGAAAATTGTAAGACCAAAATCTTTTGGGGGTTGGGGTCTGAAGAATATTTTTTGTTTCACCCACACTCTTTTGGAAAAATGTGGTTTGCACCTTCTTTCAACTCAATGCTTGTGGATTTCGGTCATAATTGAAAAATATATACCGCCGCTTTCGGTGCAGTATTGGGTTCGGTTTGTGGATAAATTGAGACAAAATATATCTATTATATGGATATTTATGTTGAATACACTTGATATTATTCATAGTGGTTTGGTTTGGCATGTTGGATCAGGTGATCGTGTTCGTCTAGGCTTGGATCCTTAGCCTAGGTCGCAAAGGGATCATATTATTCCATCTATTTTGATTGATTATCTTCATGATCAGGGGATTTCTAAACTTGCTCATGTTGTAGAGCCTACAACAACTACCTTATGGCATCAAGGATGGAAGTTTACAGGGGTTCTAGATATTCCTGCAGCATATATTAAGGCATGGAAAATTTTCTTAAATGCTCTTCATTCAGGACATATTAGCCTTTTTGAATGTGATGATGAGCTCAAATGGACAGGAGCCAAAAGGAACCTATATTTTCCAAAAGTTGGGTACATTTTCATTTTAGCTAAGCGTCACCAACAAGAAGCTAAGTGGTGGTAGCCTTTTGTTTGGAATTCTAAATGTTCGTCGAAGGACAAGTTACTAATGTGGTGTATTATGAATTGCAAGGTCCCTACCTAGGATAATTTACAAAAAATATTTGTGACCAATCCAAGCTGGGGTGTACTTTGCTAGGGTATAGGGGAAACAATAGAACATATTTTCTTGCATTGCCTCTTTTGCCTCAACATTTGGGGAAATTGTAGATTGATAGAATCACAAATTGGGTATTGGAGCAGTCCTTCTTTGGATTTGCCCTAGAAACTTTGGCTCTCCCTTCTATCCTCTCACGGTTTCAAGGCCCTTCCATTAATAATCTATTGGGGAATTTGGATCTCTCGTGACTGGGCGATTGTTTAGGACAAATGCTCTCTTCCCCGTTCTATGGTTGCCAAAGTGATGGCAATCCTTAGCCATTTCCCATAGGAAAACAATGTACACAGATCTTGTGTGTTAGGCACTATTATTCCTAATATATCTTTCCCTTGGGCCTACTTTGATGGAGCCTCCATGGATTCGGGTGGTAATAATGGTGGCCGTTTTGTCCTTCATTCTTCCTCAAAGCATTACTTTCATATATCTATGGGGTTGGGTGAGGGAACAAAACATTATGTTGAACTTCTTTCCTGTCATAACCTCTTATCTTTTTCCATTAATCATGGTGTTACACATCTGTAGATATTTGGTGATCCTAAGCTTGTGGTAAATTGGGTGAATGGCACCCAATATTGCAGGAATTTTCTTTTACAACCTATTATACATGATATATTGATATTAAAATCTATGCTCTCACAGTTCACATGTCTTCACATATACATGGAACTGAATCAAAGTGTTGAGGGACTATTAAAAGAGGCGCTAATTTTGACTAAAGATTTTGGCCGGTTTTGGAGTATCGGGTCGGGGAATATAGGAGGTTGAGGGTCAACAATATATATATATATATATATATATATATATATATATATATATATATCTATATATATATATATTTATCCACAATAAATTTGGGTCCACCTACCCAACCATGACGAGGCCAACTAGTGGGTTCCTATTGTTGAATGCACCATTGCTCTAATTCTTTGTTGCCATAGGACTCTTCCTCCAAGAAATTCTCAATGTAATTGCTCGGAAATGTTTGACACCATAGTTCTTCAGCTTTGATACCACAAGAGAAATGCATAACATTTCCTTGCCATGCAATAGCACATGTCTCCTCATCAGCCACCGACCATCATCCACTCTCCTCTTCCAAGGGGAATCTTTGCTATCTCCTTGCACTTCAAACAAATTCAATATGATATATGCATGGGGAAATATAATTTTATAACTCAAACTTGATACACCTTTACGGAGCTACCACTAAGGCCATTGATATGAGATTGCATAGAGTTACAATGTATGCAAGGAATAAGATTCGAAGCATCTTTTATTTAGCACAAAAATTGAGGATTAACGTTGATCCACAAAGACACAAATTTCCTCCCTTTAACATTCCTTTAGCCATATACAAAGACTGAGACCAAATCAATGGATTTCCCTATCCAAATTTCAAACTAACAGAATTCAATCTAAAAAGAGACTATGCAAAGAAGTCATACATCAATGAACAAAGAAGATTCAAAAGGCTCACTCTCATTTCTGAATCAAAATATATGTACACAAAGTCTTACAGACCACCCATCTAGATTCTTACTTGAATACACTAGGAGCTACCTCCCTTGTCTTACACACCCAACTTATGTACAATGACACTACTAAAAAAAATATCTCTACATACAATGGTAATTTGGACAACTGTCCAACATTCTAAAACTACCTAACAACTAATTTAACACTTGTTATCTTTACATAAGCCTACATGGGCAAAATATCCTAACCAAATATTCTAGAATTAAGACACCTATTCTTACATCAAATTCTCCTACTTTCCAATTTATAAAAAAATAAAAGCATGGGAAATAGGATCCTTTTCAGAATTTACATGACCCTTTGGAAAATGGTGTGTTCCTAAGGCGATGATCCTGCATCAATATGTCATATGAAATGAATTATAGTTTTCTGAGTATGTGATGTTGATAAACCATGGTTTTGGCCTAGTATTATAACAAAGCCTATTTAAGAGTTGAATTTCCATTGTTAATCTTATTACATGTTTTTTTAATGCATATATATATTTAACTCACATGTTAATTGTTTTTATAATTACTAATAATAATAATAATAGTTTAAAATAAAGATAGAATTTAGTTAATTTTCATGATTTTTTAACTTTATCTACTTGAAATATATTTTTTATATTTATGAATATCTATCAACCATTTAACTTATACGATTACGCAATATTATATGTTATTATATATTAAATATTTTTTTAAATAAATTTATTTATTATATATATATATATATATAATTGGAAAAAAAATATATCTTATTAGATATTAATAATTTTTTTAAAATAAATTTATTTATTATATATATATATATACATATATATATATATAATCGAAAAAAATATCTGATTTGGGGACCGTACAATATTGAGTTTGAAAGAATGAAGGTTGGAGTATACAGTCTTTAGAAAAGAATTTGGCCGTCTTTAAAAATAGAGACATCTTTTTTGAAACTCCATGATCTACATTTCTCAAAAAGTGACACTGGGGTTTGAGGAGAAAAAATATTTATAATATTTTTATTATAATTTCTACCTCTATTTTTTTATTATTATTAAATTTCATTTCTTATCTTATAGGCGTGGGAATTTTTTTTTGTTAAAGAGATGGGATAACACAACCATAAATAGTTTTGTTGAAGTTAATTATAAAGTTTTTAATTTATTTTTATAAAGCGAGATAAGGAAGACTGATGTTTGTGTTATGATGCGTTGAATTGGGAAATTTCGGTGATTTTATAATTCTTGGTAAGTGTCATTTTCATTTTAAAACTTATATTTAGATGGCTTTGATTATGGATCACATTTTAATTGCAGATTTATTATGTCTTCAAGGAATTTATATTTATATTTAATATATATGTGTTGAATACATATAATGTAATTTTAAAACAAAATATACCATAACTAATATTAGTTTATTATTTATTTAATTATTATCTATTTATATTTTACGTAGCTGAGTTAAATGTGTTAGGAAAGTGTATCTATATATATAATTGGTATATAAAATAATATTATATTTTATATATGTTTGTTGGTATCATAAGAAAAATAAGAAAAAAATATTGAAAAAGTTGTCTTTACATATTTGAAGATGTGATGTATTCTTTCGTATGTTTTGTTTTTTCAAATGGTTTTACATATCTATTATCAACAAAAACGAAAGTGAAATATCTACTCCCAAAAAGCTATAATAGTATGATGTCGGGAAAAACTAATTAGAAATCAGCTCCAAGGGTCAAGAGAGTCCTATATAAGTATCATTTTAAGCCTAAATCCTTATATTAAGCTATAGATATTGAGTATATTGAGTGAGCACTATATCTATATATATATATATATATATATATATATATATATATATATATACACACACTAGGGAGACCTAGTTCTAGGATCATCAAATCTTGTCTTGTACATTTGTATTCTTTGTAAAAGAAGCTTTCCCCTACAAATGTATTATAATTATTGGTTTCTTGTCATTTTAAGGTGCAAGGTTTATAACATTTGGTATCAGAGCTCATGATCCTAGGGTTTTGTTGCTTGAAACAAGTCATATAGGCATTTTCACTATAACATTTTTCTAGAAGGTTTCAGATGTCGAAACATGCACCATACTGAAGATAAATCTCGATGAAAGGCTAGTTCAAAGTTTGGATCTTAGTTCGCTATAATTCAACAAATATGCTCTAAGGAAGTTAGCGTTCCTAAATGCTCCTAAAATTAGTTTCAAACATGTTTTTTGGGGATTTTTTTATATACTTCCTTTTTTGGGGCGATTTCAGATGGTAAAACTTGAAGAAAATTGAGAAGAATACTTGAGGATATTTTGGTTCAAATTTTAGACCTTCATTCGCTATACTTTTCAAAATATGCTATAACGAAGTTAAGGTTCCTAAATGCTCTTGAAATCAATTTCAAATAGGCCAACTTGGAAATTTTGCTATAATTTTTTCCTCGGAGGTTGAAACTAAGAGAATGTTAAATAGAAATATCAAGAAGCGTCTTATTCAATTTTTTTAGATCTTGGTTCATTATACTTTTAGAGATAAGCTCTGAGGAAGTTGGGGTTCTTGAATGCTCCTAAAATCAAATAGGTCAATTTGGAATTTTCTCTATATTTTTTTTATGGGTTGTTTCAAATGGTGAAACTTAGACCATATTGAGAAGAGAACTTTGAAAACATCTATTCCAAATTACAAATTTTGGTTCTCTATGATTTCGAAGATATATTTTGTGGAAGTTAGGGTTTGTGAAGTATCCTGAAATTAGTGTCTAACAAGTCGGCTCGGTATTTTTTTCTATAACTTCTTTTTAGGACTTCTCATACTGTGAAATCTTCAGGGATCTTAGGAGACATAGAGATACCTCACATAGAAATTTTAGAATTATATTTGAAGAAGTGGACATGTGGCATGCTATACAAGTTTTCTCATAAGAAGAGGCAAAATATCATCAAGTTTTAGAAAATTTACCATAAATTTCATTTGGCACATCAAATTCTAGTAAAACGCATGGAATTGTAGAGAAGACATATCGGAGTATTATAGACCAACGTTTGAGATTCATAGGGGTTCATATGTTAAAAATATATCAAGAAAAATTCCAGCCATTCAAATATTCTCCAAATTAATGTTTTAAAGGTATGTAACTTACAAGTGGCATAAAGTTTGATTAGAAGAACGATTTTTTTTTAAGACTATTTTTTTGATAAAGAGGAATATTATTATTGTTTTCTCGCAAGGTCCAAATAAAGGTCCAAAATTTACCATGCTAACTAAACCTCTTAAGGGATCATCGAGGATTTATGAAGAAAGTGAAGACTTAGACTTTAGGTTCTCCCAATTAGAGAAGAAAGTTAATGAAATGGATGGTTAGATATTGAAAAAGGTTTATTTATCAAGTTCTCAAGAAAACCTTAAAAGAGAAATGATGAATGAAAGGGGAAAGAAAATGAATTAAAATAAGGAATAAATGATGGATGAAATCAAAAAGAAGATGAATGAGAATAAGAAATAAATATAAAAACCCATAAAAGGATTACTAACCATTTTATTGAAGGATCTTCCTAAAAAGGATACAAAGATCCAAGGAAATAATGAACATAAGGATAAGGATGGTGTTGAGACTCGATCACATATAGGTTGTATTTTCATTTTGTAAGCTTGGATTTACCACAGTCAGTTTTTAGGAAAGTCTACATTTCGGGTCCATAAGTGGATCTATCATCAGGATGTATTTTATCGCAATTTGAGAGCATAAATAATGAATCATAAAACCATAATCATGAATTTTCAATCTAAGATCCACATCCTCATCGATTCGAGTCAACACCAAGGAACTACTACATTCCAATAATTGGTATGACGAAGTTTGGTGGTAACAATTATATAACATGGATATTCCAAATGAAGCAACAATTTGTTCTACACCAAGTGGCATCCTTACATATGATAATTGTTGCATCCATGTTTTTAGAAAAAAACCAACAAGTATGGTATCAATGGCTTTGTTAAAGGAAAAGGGATTATGTTATATCTTTGTCATTTTTATTAAGGAATTGATAGCACATTATAGGTATATTCAAAAAAGTACATTCTTTAGTCAATTGGTGAATATTTGATAAAAAGGTCTAGTTAGAGAGGACATTCAAAAAATTCAAAACTTGAGTCTCAGGGTAAAGAACATTTCATAAGATAATTTACAAGGCCTATTTGGTGGAACTTTAAAGGAAAACATATAACATGAGGTGCATCTTTTTGAATCTAAATATGTAGAGCATGCTTTCATTCTAGCAAAGGAAAATTGAAAGTAAAACTATAGTCAATAAAAGATTGGTCATTAATAGCTCAATATGGAAGACTATTTATTGGATAGTCCCATGATTGCAATCAAATGGGTGGTGTTGATGTTGTATGACGGATCCAATGGTTATAATCTTTTGGAATAATGAATTTTATTTTTCATGATCTCTTCATAAGATTTAACTCAAAAGGAAAGAAAATTGAGCTAAGAGGTATCCAACATAAACCTTATAAAGTGATAAGCTCTATTAGAATGACAAAAGTACAAAAAGAGACACCAGTGTGTAATTGCACAATTTTGTTCATTACATGTTCAAATATCAATGTCATCTATGTCAAGGGATGTCCATGAAGTTATCAATAATCATTCCAAGGTATTTGGAGTAATTCCCAAAGGTATTTAGAGTAATGTCCAAAGGTATTCCACTTGCTTGAGATCATGACTATGCTATCCATTTGTAGTCTAGAAGTGTACTAGATATGAATGAAGAAGAGAAAATCATACTAGAAGAAAAAATAATCCTTGAAACAGTGATTAAAAAGCTGAGTAATCTAGCATTTGTGAAGTACCTCATCAAATAGAAGAACCTACCAATGGAAGAGATGACATAGGAATATGACTTATTCATGTGGAATCAATAGAAATTGTCAAGTGTTAGGGACAACACTTGTTTGAAGTAGAGGGGCATGTTAAGCCCTATATAAGCCCCAATTTAACCAGTAATCCCTTTATTAAGCCTAGATATTGAGTGATTACATTTCTATTGTTATATTGTTATTTAGGCTACAACATTCCATGGCCCCATTTAATTATAATTGTACCCTTTGTCTCCTATAATTATAATAAAGAGACCTAGTCTTAGGATCATCAAATATTGTCTTATGCATTTTATTCTTTGTAAAAGTAGGTTTCCCCCCCAAAGTGGATTGTAATTATTGGTTTCTTATTATTTTGAAGGCACAAGGTTCATAACAAATAAAATATTATCGTTTCTGGCCTTCTTTTATCTTTGTGATTTTGAATGTGCCTTTTTCTAGCTCCAATCTAGCATTTTAAAGGGAGGATACTTCATTTTTCTTATGCCTATATACATGATTAAATGAAATCTGAAAAACTTAAGTGAGCTATTAGTTTTTATAAATAGGCAGAAGAATGTAGTTCCTATTTTTTTATCCAGTTTATTACAACTTGTGAATCCTATTATATGTAATGAATTTACCTTTTGATTTATGGCTAGTTGTATTAACAAATTTAGAACAAATAATTATGCATAATTATTTATGGTTGGCCCTAGGTTTGCAGCAAAGGAGAGAGAAATAGTGTTTAATATATGAAGTATTCCACTTTCCCCTCCCATCGTGGGGAAACCTTAAGTTGCGTCGTCGAAAAAATCCCATGGGGATTGCATTTGAATTTTTATTTCAAGATGGGGAAAGATGTGGGTGGGGGAGTATTTTGAAGTCATGGTGTTTGCAATTACGAATATTTGTAGAGAAATCTTTATGAAAGATGACTCCTTATCTTCAAATATGGTTTGCTACCTTCCTGACCATATTCCCTATGCCACTATTATGGGAAGAGCTTTATGTTGTAGTTTATGATTTTCTAAAAGGAAATGAATTAGGGTTTCATCTATGGAGGATCCTTCCCAAACATATGTTTGTCCTCCATGATATTTTATTTTTCAAACTTCTTGAGTAAATAGGAAACTTACGAATAGGTGGTCAAGTTTTTCTGAGGTAGTAGAGAAAAGTGAGAAGATAGTTAGTTGGAATGATCATTTGTGTATATTGTCTGAAATAGAAGCTTTGTTTCAAAGTAAAAGATGTTGGTCTCAGGAGTTTGTTAAACAAGAAAGAAATATAGAGAAACTGAAAATAAAAATGCACAAGTAAACACAATGTATTTACATGGTAAAACCTTGACAATGTGTCAAGGAAACCTCCACGAGGCAAGGGATTGGAAATCTATATTAATCAATAATGAATCTCCATCATACAAGCCTCTCTGGCCACCCCAATTAATATGGGCTTTTCCTCCATTACATAAATACTTCTCATTATGAATCCCATTACAAAACTAACTGACAATGATTAACATATTTTACCCATAATTACATTTTGTTGTCATATTTCAACAAATTCCACCTTGACAACAATTTTCCTAATCCCTTGCCCATGCTCATTCATCATCTCTTCTGCAAGCTGAGAGAAGCCAAACACTATTGCAACGTCTCTATTGTAACTAGCTTCGTGAATATGTATGCACAATTCTCCCGTGTATCAACCTTCTCAAGAGCTACTTTTTCGCCATCGATCACATTTCTTAGAAAATGATACCTTACATCAATGTGTTTGGTCTTGATGTGATAAGCTGGATTTGTAGCCAAATGAATAACACTCTGACTGTCACATAATACATTCACTTTCTCCTGCGTCCTTCCAATCTCATCAAGTAGACCTCTCAGCCAGATTTATTCTTTATTGACATCTGAAGCATCTATATACGCTGCTTTGGTGGTGTACAAAGCAACTATTTCTTGAAGCTTTGACATCCAACTAATTGCTCCACCTACAAGAGTAAAGATATAACCTATAGTAGATCTCCTTTTGTCCAAATTACCTACATAATTAGCATCCACATATCTGCAGACTGATCCTTCACTACCATTAAATATGATGCAATGGTCAGTGGTGCCTCTTAAATATCGAAGCACCCATTTCACTACTGGCCAATGCTATTCACCTAGATTTGCCATGATCCTGTTGACAACTCCAACTGCATGTGAAATGCCAGGTCTTGTAGATACCATCGCATACATTAAGATGCCTACAACATTTGCATTTGGTACACGAAACATATACTTCTTTTCTTCATCAGTTCTAGGACTCAAAACCGAAGAAAGTTTAAAATGAGAAGCTAATGGAACATTGGCAGGTTTCACATTGTTCATACCGAACTTTTCAAGTGTTATTTCTAACAATTCCTTCATCCTTACAGTATTGTTCAAATTCTAGAGAAGTAAATTCACCATCATTGTCAATTCTCAAACATTTAATTGATTTGCCTGTTTTCTTTTCCACCATTACTTTAAATTGTTTAAAAACATTAAATACATCAGCTTTCCTTTTCAACATATAGACCCAAACTTTTCGGGAGAAATCATCAATAAATGTTAAGAAATATAAAGCACCTCCATAAGATAAAATAAGAGATGGTCCCCACAAATCAGAATGAATATAGTCCAAAATTTATATACTATTACGACTTACAGTTTTAAACCTTTGTTTACATCATTTTCCATACACACAATGTTTACAGAAATCCAACTTCAAGGATTTCAAATCAGGAAGAAATTTTCAGTTCATCAGTACCTGAAGACCTTTCTCGCTCATGTGACACAATCGTTGATGCCATAGGTGAGTACCTTCTTCTTCTTTTTTTGACACAGTCACTGCCTCACTGACCTAAGTACTTCCTTTGAGTCTATAAAGATTTCTTACCTTTTTTGACTTCATAACAACTTGGGCACCTTTTGAGACTTTTAGCACTCCATTATGACCTGTAAACTTATAATTATCTGAGTCCAACGCTCCCAAAGAAATCATTTTTTTTCAATTCAGGTACATGTCTAACATTAGTTAATGTTCTAATTGTATTATCATACATTTTAATCTTGATATTTCCCATCCCAACAGTCTCGCAAGATACATTATTACCCATAAACACAGAACTACCATTCACATCTTCATATGATGTGAACCAATTCTATGCGGACTCATGTGATGAGAAGCACCAGAGTCTAACAACCAATTTTCAAAATTCTAAAAGACATTACATACAGGTAAAGTTTCATCTACCATACCTAATTCATCAGCAGATAAAACTTCATCAATCATACCTGAATCAACTTGATTTGCTTCCTTCTTTGGGTTTTCAGACTCCTTTTGTTTCCAACAATCTTTCTTGAGGTGTCCAATTTTGTTGCAGTACCAACATTTGGCCTTACACTTTTTTCCCTTTGATTTAGACCTGGAAGAGCCCCTTGCTTTCTCCCTTCTTTCCTTTAACCGTCCTCTGGCTACCATGGCTTCTAATGCAGATGTTTCAATACTGGATTTCCTTCGTACTTCTTCAGATAACAGAGCTCCCACAACTGATTCAAATTTCAAAGAATCAGCAGTGCTCAAACTTATTGACGTTACGAAGTGGTCCCATGACTCAGGCAGAGAACACAACAAGGTTACATCTTTGTCTTTTTCCTAAATTTTAACTCTCACATCTAACAATTGGAAAATAAGTGTATTAAAAACATTTAAATGTTCTGCAACTTTTGTACCCTCTTCATCTGAATACTGTACAATTTCCTTTTTAGATAAATTTTGTTGGTTAACGATTTTGTCATATACAACATTTCCAGTTTTTCCCACAAACCTGCACTTGTACTTTCTTCAACGATGAGAGAAATTCATCTGCCAGGCATAACCTGATGGTACTGAGAGCTCGAGCATCCAAGTCCTCCCAGTCCGAATATGTCATGATAGTAGGTTTTTTCTTCACCCTGTCCAATGCTTTGTGCAACCCTTGTTGCACAAGAAAATCCCTAACTTTCAGTTTCCATAAAGCAAAGTTGTTCTTGCTAGTGAATTTCTCCACCTCGAACTTTGCATTCGTCATTTTTGCCATTTCTTCCTTATAGTTAATAAAATTATGTTTCTAGATTTTCTTTCTAGGGTTTATCAGTTCACTTTCTGCTTTCAACTAAGGTTTTTCTAAATTTAATTTCCTTTGATTTCTTACCAAAAAAAAACTAATTATGTTCCCTTTTAATAAATTTCCAGAACTTCCACAAACAACTTCAAACCCTATTCCATTTTTCTGTATCCTTTTTGTTCAGAATTTCAGAGGGAAAAAAAATTATTTTTTAGCAAACCCTACTCATCTTCCTCATTCTCAGTTCTGAATTTCCCTAATCGAAATTAAAAAAAGAAAATATGTATCTTTGTTTCTGTATTAAAAAAAATAAATAAATAAATAAAATACTCAGATTTCTTTAAAACAACAACTTAGCTTTTTGGTTTTTTCTTCTCTCTGCTCTTTTCTGCTTCGATGGGTCTCTCTACTCTTTTCTGCTTTGACAGGGGGCTCTCTGCGCTTTTATGCTTCTCTGATGCTACCCAGACTTCTTATAAAAATAGACAGACTTCAAACAGTCAAACAATGACTCCTTTTTTTAAATAATCGACCCTCACAATAGCAATCCTCAACGTGATCTCCGTTGATTGAACTACATGTATGCATTTTTTTACGGTGACAACAAATTTTTCAGTGGAAATGACAAGCACCGAGAGGCTCTGGCCTTCCTTTCTCGGCAACAGCAGCAATGACTTCGTTTCTCGGTGGCAGCAGTAGGTGTCCCTCTTCTTGTTCAACAGAATGAGTGGGTTTCATCATGGGTTTCCTTTCCTTGACTGGCGACTCTTCCTCTTCATCCATGGTGGAAGAATGTAGCAGCTTTTTCGAGTGGGTTTCCTTTTTCAGAGGTATTGTGCATTCAAACTAGCATCAATGTGCGTTCTTCCTCTCCCAATAGTAGAAGCGAGGGGCTTCCTCCTTTAGCGGCAGGGTCTTTGGCTTATGTGTGTTCTTCAACGATGGGTTCCTTTTTCCCTTCACAATGGAGGCTTACAAAGACGACAGGGGCATCACCTTTCAACTCAGGCTCTGATACCACTTGTTGGTCTTAGGAGTTTGTTAAACAAGAAATAAATATAGAGAAACTAAATAGGAAACTGAAAATAAATATGCACAAGTAAACACAATGTATTTATGTGGTGAAACCTTGATAATTTGTCAAGAAAATCTCCATGGGGTAAGGGATTGGAAATCTCTATTAATCAAGAATGAATATCCATCATACAAGCCTCTCAGGCCATCCCAATTAATATGGGCTTTTTCTCCATTACATAACTCCTTCTCGTTATGAATCCCATTACAAAACTAACTGACAGTAATTAACAAATTTTACCCATAATTACATTTTGTTGTCATATTTCAACAAAAGACACATGAAGGTTTTGATTTTCTAAGGAATTTTAATTTCCGTGATTTCTTCCCATGCCATGGGGGCTCATTGGTTTCTACTCCTAGTACAAAGAAAAGATACCTAATTTTTTTGGGAGTATTCTCCACGAGGAGTGGGAGCTCATATAAGAAGGTAATCATTGTTGGATGGTGCGACATATGAAAATTTTATGACTCTTATGTAGTGTTCCCCATTTGTATATGAAATCCATTTCCCACCTTCCATCTGAGGTTATGACAAATGAGAGGAAAATATTTTATTATAACCTTCTAGGTAATGGGTCCATTTTTACCAATTTTTGTGGAGATCTATTCCAATCCAGCATCAAGAGAGGACTTTTGTAATTTTATGTGTTACCTGAACCCATAGACTAAACCCCTCAATGAGTTTCTAGAACTTTTTTGAAGCACTTTTGAAGCAGGTTATTTTGAGACTCATCGTAGAATTTTTAACCCCAACCTCCTTATGATTTTAGCATGGCAATATAATTCCAGGATATAAGGGAAAACGTTTTTCCCCTCTTTCTCTGCACATAGAAAATAAATAGAATGTTGTCTAATTTTATGCATGATTCCTATAATATCTAGGAAAGGGAGGCCCAATATACTACAATGGCTTCAATTACAAATTTGAAAAATACCAATCTACCAGTCTTAGAGAGTCATTTGTTGCACTAAACATAGATTCCTTTTTCCATTTTTTCTAGTAACCGGTGCCTACCAGATTTTTTGTAAAGGTTGGGCCTTATAATTAACCCGAAATATTTGAGAATTTATCTCTAACACTTGAGTAAAGAAGATATTCTCCAGTTATGGTTTATCTCCTTCAGATAGGCCTGCCAGAATACGAAGGATTTTGAAATATTTATAGCCATACATGTGGCCTGAGGGGAGGTGTTCAAAGGGACCTCCAGAATTTGTAGATGGTTCAAATTATGATATGAGAATATAAGAATGTCATCCACAAAGAGTAACCGTGACAAAGTGTAATGGTTTGTTATAAAGATTCCTTTGTAGCATCCTTTGTGTTTTGCGTTTACAATGAGCCTACTAAGCATTTTTGCTACAAGGAGAAAGAAGATGGGGGATAAAGGGAACTCTTATTAAATACCCCTTTCCACATTGAAGAAGGATGAAGCTACTCCATTTATCAAGAGGGATATTGAAGTAGAGATGATACAATTTGGCACCTAAGAGACAAAATAATGAGAGAAACCTATATCAATCAAGAGAAATATGATGTATATCCAGCTTACCCAATTGAAATCTTTTGAAAGGTTCAATTCATATACTACTGCTTTTTAATGGCTAATATGGATTAAGTGCATACCTTCCTAAGTGAAGCTTATAGCTTCATAGTTTTGGGGTCCTTCCAAAAACCTAAATTGCTCTAGAGAGATATGATAAAAAGGTATATCTTTTAATTGAAGGGCTATAACTTTAGTTATGATCTTGTAAATGGAGTTATACAAGGAGATGGGTTTGAAAAGATTAAATGAGTCAGGGTTGTGAAGTTTTAATACTAGGGCTATAAACGTGGTGTTGAAAGGGGCCAAGAATTGCCTTGAGGCCTTAGAGTATTCAATGAATTTCAATAGATCTTCACTAAGGAAGTGATAACATTCAAGACTGAATTCAATGTGGAGGTCATTTGGGCCTAGAATTTTCCCCTTTTGAAAACCGTGGAGGACATTTTTTAGTCCATATTTTTTAATCTCATCCATTAGATTGTCATTCCCTTCTTAATTTATGAAACTAGGAAAGATCCCTGCCACTTTTACAATCTAATCAATAGTAGCTCTCTTATCTCGACAAAATACCTCTTTGTAGTATCTACAACCCTTTGACGATACGTCCTAAAAAGAGGAAGGAATTGTCCCATCATTTTTTTTAAACTCCAAAATAGTATTTAGGTCTTTCCATGATTAGAAATTCTATGAAATAATTTCGTATTTTCATCTCCGGGATACAAGCAAAGGTATAGACTCTTCATTCTCCAGTTTTCATTAGTTGGCACCAACCACTTCATGATGGCTTCCATCTTGAGAGGATCTATTTTCAACTCTCCTCCACTTATCACATAACTCAGATACCCCAAATATTTTTGTGCAAACTCACACTTCTTTAGATTTTCCAACAATTGGTGCTTCTTTAATGTCTCTAGCACATGCGTCAAATGTGAGGTGTGGTTCTCCCAAGTAGCACTATATTAGTATATCATCCAAACAGAAAATAACAAATGAATCTATAAAGGGCACAATATATCATTTATTAACCTCATAAACATATCTAGTACATTGCATAGTCTGAATGACATGACTAACCACTCATACAAACCTTACATGGTTTTGAAGGCATTCTTCTAGGTATCTTCTTCTCTATCTTGAATTTGGGGATATCCATACTATAATTATAGCTTGGTGAAGTATTTTCCTCGCTGCAACTGATCAAGTAGATCAACTATTATAGTAATGGGGTACCCGTTCTTGAGCATAATCTAATCTATACACATTTTCCAAGTCCCATCCTTCTTTGGCACAATGATGATGGGTCATCCAAATGGTGATGTACTTAGTCAAATGACACTTTGTTCGAGTCGTTGTTGCAATTGTTTCTTCATATCATTTGCTTCTATATATCCTAATGTTTGGAAATGGGGAGTCCAACAATAGCTAGATCTTGTGATTCACGTCCCTCTTGGGTGGTAGCCCTTTAGGTTTTTGGAACACATTCTTGTATGCATGTAGAAATTGTTCTAATTGTTGTTTCTATTTCTTAGTACACCCCTCCATGAATTCCTTTTCTATTAATGACTCTTCTACATACTAATTTTCTCTTACAAATAGTAAAGCATACTTCTTTCTAGAACTAATCAATTTCTTAGCTTGGTTGCCACTTACCAACAAAAACATTGACTTGCCTTTAGGTGCATCAATGGTGAATGATTTTACATCCTTAATGAGGTAGTATTGGTTGTATTTCCACATGAATATTACATCTCGCATACTTATATAAGGGATTCCAAACACCACCCAACATACATCAAGGGTAACTACATCTAGTTCTACCTCATCAATAAAATCAACACTCATAGCAAATCTGATTTTGCATTATTGTGTTACCATTATCTATACATCCATATTTACCTATCCCAATGGATATGGACTTGGATGATCATGGAATTCTAATCCCAACTTAGTAACCAAATCTACTGCAATGAGATTTTCCTATGATACTGAGTTGAATAAAGCCTCAATATTGGTCTTTTTAACATGTATCTTTATATGAAGAGCCTCATATTTTTGTTCTCTTCCTATTGTTGGGGGATACTTAGATTCACCTCCTTATGCTTTGATGTAAATATGATCTTCTCATCCACATCTAAGCTACTTTCAACCTAGTTGCTTCAATATGTGGCCATGAGATTCTTCTTTTTATTATCTTTCTTTTTATTCTTTGGGTTAAGCTCTAGATGCAACATCCAACACTTCTCCTTTGTATGATTGTCAATGTTACAATGGTTGTTGGGATATTTACACTAGTATGTTGTGGTTGCCCTATTTTTATCATTTCCCCTTTTCCACTTCTTATTCCCATCCTTAGAAGCATCTTGGTGCTCCTTCTGCATCAATCCATTTGATTTCCCTTTCTTCTAGCCTATTTTCTGCAAGTACATCCTCATTCGCCGATCTAGGATTAAACAATATCACTTGCTTCCAAAAATAACGATGTAAACCCCCTAGATACTTAAGGAGTACATATGGGTTCTTTGGGGAGATACCCAACATTAAGGCCATCAATCTAAATTATGTGTTGTACTCATATACACTCTTCCCTTGTTTCTGCCTAAAGTAATGCCACGAGATCCACTAGTCCTCTACATACCAGATAGGGTAAAATTGTGACTTTATGAGGGTTTTAAAGTGCTCCCAATCAGTCATTAGAGGATATCCCTCCAACCTCAATGTCTCTATGTGGATTTTTCACCAGGTTAGGGTGTGGCCCTCTAAATTAAGTCGTGCAAATGAAATCTTATGTTCTTCCTAAATATGATGAACATTGGAATTAAACTTCTGATTGATGAAACTATTGATTTAGATTCAGAGCATCAATCTCACCTTGATATGACTTGATATCAATCTTAACTTCCATTTTGAATAGGGATTGTGAATCGTCCACAATAGTCAGACTATGTTTTTTTTTTAGTGCTTCTTCAACTCCTTCTCTATTTCTTCCTGATCTCCTAATATCCCCTTTGATTGGACCTCTGCATTATAACCCCCATCTTCTCTAAACAACTCGAGATTATTGGTGAGCGTTTCCATGAGGCTATTCATGTTACATTTTATATATACAACTTGTGCTTCCATCCACGAAACTCTCCTCTGCAGAATTAGGAGGGTTATTCATAGATTCATCGACTATGACTAAGGTTTTACAACTTTTGGCTTAGATGATATAGATCCCCTGCAAATATCCACAATACCAAAATAAACCTACTCTAATACCAATATGATTTTTAAATTTCTATGGATATTCCACTTGACAATTTTCCACAACAAATATGATAAAATTATACTTAAAATTTTGAAATCTATACAATGAGGGTGCATTTTTCTTTAGATTTATGGATTTGTAAATTACTATTTATTGTGTATGAATGCAAATTAAAATTGAAAAAAAAATAGAGAACAACAAAATAAAAACTCACAAACCACAACTGAGACTGCTTTTCTCTCTTTCTCTAAATAGAAGATGGATGTCGATACAAAGAAGTAAGGCCCATGGCCCACGAGATACTACAAGGAACAAATTCTTTCTTTTCTCTCTCTTCCTATCCATCTCGATTATTTTGACAATTTATGGAACAAAATTCCCTCAAAAAGAATAGAATCGCTTTTCCTCCCCACGGCATGGTTGTAACACAACCCAATAGCCTACTAGTTGTTAGGTTTTACTCCAGCACTTTACTAAAGTTACAATATGGAATGTTATAGATTCTTCTTCATCATGATCACGTGGCTAGCCCCTTTTCCATAAATAATGGGGGTTGATGAGGCATCCTCTCAAATTATGGTGGTCAAAACAAGAAGGTCAGCTCCTGAGTGTCATAACTTTTGCACACAAACTCCAATTGAGGTGACTCTTAAATTGTTGGAAAGGTATATATGTGTATAATAGGAAAAAATTTGTTGCGCTAAATAAATAAAAAATTAACCCCCCAAAAACGTTGATTGGTGCCTCAAAATGCTCCTGGAAGGTTTCAGACCCCAATCTGTAAAACTGGGTCCCGCCAGTAAAAGTAGTATTTTGAGCTAATTCCTCCACTTTTTCCACTCCAAAAGCTTTAATATGGATGAAAAATAATATAATAATCTAAAACAAATCATATTTTCATATGTTGACTACAACCATATGAATGGTGTGCATGCTCCTACAAAATGCATTTGTAACACAATTCTCCCTCCCTTTGATATGTTTTATATCAAAATAAATTTCATTGATAAATTTCATCTACCTAGCTTGTTTGGTATTCAATTGAGAATTGTTAAACAAGTACTTCAACCTACTATAATCAGTCATCAATACAAACTTCCTCCCAAGCAAATAATTCTTCCACATTTTTAGAGCATGCATGATGGATGCAAGCTCTAAATCATTAACTGCATAATGTTTTCCATGGTCATTCAAATTTCTAGACTCATAGCTAATTACGCAACATTTTTGCATGAGGTTCTACAAATTCCTTCCTTATAAGCGTTTGTACACACCAAAAAGTCTTTGTTTGGATATGCAATTTTCAATATAGAGGAACTGGTCAAAATATGCTTCAATTGTTGGAGAATTGCCTCACATTCATCTTACCACACAAAATTCACTCCCTTTTGTTGTAGAGAAGTGATTGGTTGGCCAATCTTTGAAAGTACTTGGATAAATATTCTATAATATCCTACTAATCCCATAAATAGTTTCTTCTGTCACATTTATAGGCATGGACCAATACAAGATTGCATTGATATTCTTAGGGTCTACAACAAATCCTTTTTCTGAGATGGCATGACCCAAATAACTCCCTTATATTTGGAAGAAGTCACATTTACTCAATTTATCATACAACTAGTGTTCTATTAGAACTTGAAATACTATCTTTAGTTGCTCTTCATGCACTCTTTGGTCTTTGAATATACTAAGATATCATCAGTGAAGATCAATACAAACTTTTCCAGATATTTAATAAGAATAATATTCATTATGCACACAAATATAGCTAGTCCATTGGTAAGCCCAAAAGACACCACCACAAACTCATAGTGTTTTTATATGGTTTTGAATGCAGTCTTACAAATGTCTTCATCTATGATCCAGACTTAGTGATACTTGAACCCCAAATCAGTTTTAGAAACTATTGTAGCTCCACTCAATTAATCAAAAAGATCATCAACCATGGGTAATGGATACTTCTTTTTTATATAGTAATCTTATCAATTTTTTGTAATCATTACAAATTCTAAGAGTACCATCCTTCTTCTAAATAAATATTGTTATTTCTCCTCATGGGGACATTTTAGGCATGATGTATCCCTTGTCCAAATTTTCCTTTAACTATATCTTTAACTCCACTAGCTTAGGTGTGCTCATCTTGTAAGGTTCCCTAGACTTTGAAACATCTTTTAGCATGAGTTTTATTGAAAATTATATATCCCTCTTGGGAGGTAGTCTTGGTATTTCATTTGGAAACACATCTTGGTACTCTTTTAGTACTGGTTGATATTCAACTTTCAACTCATTATCTTTAACCAAAATTGTCACGTGTACAACATATAACTAACATCATTTTCTACAACATTTTTTTAATTGCAAGGCTGAGACTTATCACATGCACAAGATTTTGTACTCCCTAAAGGATCTAGTAATTTCCTTCATCACGTGTGCATTATAAGGTTTTATTTTAACATTCTAATTTGGCTCTACGTGCTTCCATCAAATCTATGCTAATCAACATGTTATATGACCCCAAAGGAAGCATGTACAATGTGGCTTGAGTACATTATCCACTCATTTTGAAATGGATTATTGTAGCTTCTTTGATTACCTTTCTTTTTGCTCCCATTATTAATTGAATGAGTCATAATCTTGTGTTCTTTTTTTTTTTTTGTAAAACACACACATCAACCATTCTAGGTGTAATATAGCTAAGGGTAGAACTAGGGTCAATTAAAATTGAAACCAGTGTGCTGGAAATTTTACCTTCCATTTCCACCATAGAGGCATAATGGTTTTCCTGATTATTTCCCATTGTTTCATATATACGAGGTACACTTTTGGCCACATCATTGAACATAGTGTCATCTTGAAAATTGTAAACTCTTCTATGATCATGTAGTGTGTGTGGATAATCTATCACCATGTGATCTTCTTTGTAGCCTTAACACCTCAATGGCCCCTTCTTCTATTCCTCTACCTTTTCTTTGGTTAGTTATATTGGCTCATTCCCAATTTGGGTGGGGTAGTTCTATTGATGCAAACTATTTGTTGGTACACTAGACTTAGCACCTCTCCATGAGTTCCTATTTTGGGATGGCTTGAATCCCTTCCTTTTAAACTCTAGTTTGTCATTATTCCTACAAGTCTTATGGCACTCCATTCTATGCTTTTCCTTCTCATAGAAACACTTAGCTTTCCAAGTGGTATCCTAAATGCCTTTAGTTCATAAAAATTGATTATGTCTTCGTATGCTTATGGAAACCGACTGAGAAAGTATAGTATTTTCTATTTCTTGTCCTTGATGTAGGGCAGACACCTTAGAAACTCCATAAATATAATTTCATATTCTTCCACTATGAGTTGTCCCAACGTAACTTCATGAAATTTTTTGTTTTTCCCTTATTTTTCTGGTAAATATTTCTTCATGGACTATTAAATTCAAATTGACTTCAAGTTAGCTTTCTTTCATTAATTCCTTTAAAAACTTTAAGTTCTTCCCACAAACTGGAATCCCATCTATTTAAGTTAAATATGGCTATTATGGCTTGCATATTCCCATAGTAATCATGCACATGAAAATACTATTTCGGGCCTAATAGTCATGCCTCAACTTCTTTAAAAAAAATTATTTCTCCATCAAATGTGAATGAGTTCATCTTCTTGAATTCCTATGACATTGAACTCTTTGAATGCCTCCTCTTCTTCATTTTGCAAGAATCTAACTTGGCTTCATTACTTGACATCTTTTTAGAATTATCTGTCTCTACACATGATGATTATGTTGATGCACTATCATTAGCCTTATCTTTCATGGCATCCCCATGCCTCTTCCTTGATGAACACTTTCCTACACTAGTTATCACTAGCCCATACCTTTGAATCTCACATCTTTTGCAGTCGGCCCATACTACAAATTCCTTAGTATATCAGATATGATTTCCAATAGCAATGCATTTATTTCAGTTTTCCTTTCCTGTGCTCTAATACAACCCTGTTCTTCATCCTTAAAGATCCTCATGGTTTCTTCAATGTGAAAGGGACTTTCCCCATCCTTCCTCTCATATGCTTCCTCATCTCTATTGTATGAGGTTCCTTCTATTTTGTTGTATCTCCAACCATGTGTCTACTTATGTGCTGAAAACAACATACCATTGGTAGTTCATTAAAATAAAGGATTTGAATTGCCACATAATTCATTGCTTTGCAATATGCCCAATGGCATGAGATTGAAGTTTTGCTTCAGTTGTAAATCATACTTATATTTTTGCTAGTATTCAAGATAGTAATTTTTTTTTAAACAAATTAAATCTAAACTACACATTTCATTACATCAACCATTTCTTGATTCTCATGGTCAATGACTAATCTCATTCTCTCTTGTGTCCATTCATCCCAAACATTCAAACTTAGATCTGCATTAGAGAACTTTTGAGGTCTAAAATTGGCCTCAAAACAAAAATGTACAACCAAAATCAACTTTATAAGAACCAACATGATTCAAGATGATGATGTCAACCATGGGGTATGATTCGCCATTTTCGAAGTAAAAAAGTAAAAAGATAAAAAAATTAAAAAATTAAAATACTACTTTTTCAACTCGTATTTTCAACTTATCCCTCTACGATTTTACTCAAATTTCAAGCGGGAGAATTCCTTGGATGAATAATTTAATTCATCATCCAAGGAGTACCCATGTTGCATACTTTAGATGGTCCATGCTACACGAAAAAAGAGAAATACATGAAAAATGTGATTACAATCACGTTTTTTCATGTATTTCTCATTTTTCGTATAGCAAGGTCCATCTAAAGTATGCAATAGGGGTTTTCTTTGGATGAGGAATTAAATTATGCATCCAACAAGCGCTCTCGCTCGAAATTTGAGTAAAACTATAGGTAGATAAGTTGAAAATATGAGTTGAAAAAGTAGTTTTTTTCTTTTTTTCCCTCTAAACTTTCATGATGTAATCTAATCGTGTTTTATTATTTCGACTATTGTTTTATAATATTCCTTAGGAGGCTCATTTTAGACCTCGAAAATTCTCTAATGATACAACTTTGTAACATACCGGATCCCCTCAAAGCCTCTCTAAGGGTATGGTGTGTACATGCCAAACCCTAAACGTTACACTATGGAGCTTGGGTATCCAAATTTTATCTGCTTATAACTATATCAAACCTCTGTTTTGAGGCCACTATCATCTTCTACTCATCGACAATTTTCCAATGATCTAAAATTCCTCAAAATATGGGCTATGGATAGAAAGTTACGACTCTTAAGAGCTTTTCCCTTTGGCATCATGTCAACATTCATACTATCAACGTCATTACCACACTAGGCCATGTTTGCAAGTTAAACACTTTCACCTGCCAAGTCATATCTAGATCTGCAGCACCAAATTTTCCAATTTACAAGATTTACAAGTTTGAACACTGTCACTCAATTAGCTTGGTCAAACACCCAAATAACTAGATCCATACATTTACAAAATTGTTCGTTAAAGAAATTTCAGAATTTTTAGATTCTTGTTATATTCAATAGGTCAACCTTTCAAATATTTGGATTAAAAATCATTCGTTATCCCAAAAAATTAAAAAGAGGCATTTTAAGAAAAAATATAATCTTTAAATCTTTGACTCCATGTCACTTGCCACATCAACTCCTTGGCACTCTATGCTAGGTTAGTAGTGACACATCATTCTACCATCTCACTTACCATGTCAGCATGCCACACCATACACTAGGCTACCTGTAAGGCCTGGGGTTGTTGTATGTCACTCCTCGTGGTCCCCACATCTCCTACATTATTAGCATCTAGATCTGGGGTTTTTCACCTCATTGAATGCTTAAGAGGATTTTCTTATTTTCGTATTCCTTGTATAACTTTGCCACCAAGGTTACTATAGGCATGATTCCTTCAACTCAAGGTTCTACCCATCTGGATCCCTTGCCATCTAGGTTTTTCCTTTGCATCACACTTAAATAAATCCCAAATTCCCTGATACCTGGAAAATTTTGAAACTCCTGCTACATGGCTTCAACAAAAGTTTCATATTAGGCTAGCACCTTAACGAAGAACACCTGAATGTCTAGATATATGGATTTTCAGATAATGGGAACATCTAATTCGGTAGGACCTCTGCCTCTTTAGCTCCTTTCTTGCTAGCCCTCAGACAAAACCCCATTCTTAGCCCATAGGACTAGGGACTAGAGCTAGAATAAGTTCCTAAAATTCAGTCCCCAAATTTCCGAAGTTACAGGTTTCCAAAAGGTGTTTTCAAACCTTCTTTTAAGGACTAAACTAAGTCCAACAAGGCTTGCACTTGCCAAAATTCATTCTAAGTATACTAAAGTCCATACCAATATGTAAGGGCTACAAAACTTCTTGAATCCTTTGTCACTATTGGGATTCCTTTTAAGAAATTAAAAGGGTACCCTAAGGCTAAACTCCCCAAAAAATAACAATTAGGTGATCTCTCTATCTCTCTCTCCTATTAACCCAATGATTTCAAGCCCTTTAGTAAGCTTTTTAACTCTTTGCAAAAATATTTTTTTAATATTTCTCTCTAAGCCTTGACTTTAACAATTAAGACTTTTCTTCCTTCACAAATAATATAAATTTATGTCTTTTATTTTCACATGATTTTTCTTAGATGTCTTGCAGAGTTCCTCATTATTTACATATTAAAGTTCATTCCCATAGGTTATTACAAACCCAGGCTTCTAGTTTGAGACCCACTGAGATCACCAAACTTTTCATCATGAATTATTATGATAATGTAACCAAACATCATTACAAAAGGCTTAACTCATCAATAAATTAATGCTTAGCAATCCATTAACAACAACATTCATAAAATTGAACACATGCACACACGCATTATATGGAGAGCCACTCTCCACCTAACAATAGGCTTATCTACACTGTGATTTTCTTATATTTGGCCACCCCTAAGCCATATTCAAGGCCACAAGAGGTAATCTAGCTCAATCATGAAAAGGTTATTTACAAGGTAGAGTTATGAAGGCCACTCTCCTTCATATAAAGAAACCGAGATATTGTCTATCAACCCACTAAGTTAGGGCTTATTACAAGCCACAAAATTACCACAATTGGCTTGCACAACACTAAAGGGGTCATTTATTGCCCAACAATCCCTTTTCTTAGTGTTTCTTGTGGTTACTTTATTTCAATGCAAGTTGAAGACTTTAGCTCCGATTTCTCAAAAAGTATTTTTTAATTACTCCTTTTCCTGTCGCTCTCCCTCTCTTCTCTTCTCCCTTCCCCCAAAATTTCTCCCTCTAAACTATAAATAAAATTCCTCTTCTTGAGATTTTGTGGTCCATAAGCTAGACTACACAGTCAATTGATAAATTTCTTGAAGGGTACTTTTCCTATTCTTGTCGGCAATCTAATATCTCTTCCATCTCTTCTCATGATTGTTGAAAATTGGTAGTTCAACTACCAATCCCTTCTTCTTTGGCTTCAAAAAGATAGAGACTAGGCATTTAATTTTAGGCAAGATATTTTTGCTAATAATCAATTTTCCAATTTTCTTACACCTTCTTCCTCTAACTTCCTCTCATAACATCAAATTTGTATAAACTTTCCTCTTTCCATTCATAGCAATATATACTAAAATAAAACATATTACATAAAAAACCATTTTGACTATACCAAAAATACAAGTCATAATTACAATTACAAAACGAAATTTAAAACAAAAAGTTATAAAATTTCACTATCCAAATCATAATAACATTTTCATTACATAATTCCAATAATTTTATATATCAAAAATTTTATAAACATAATTCCAGTTCTAATACTTTCAATACATCCAAATATTTTGTGGGTCTTTGAATTAACCTAAAAACTTAACAAAACCTTTAATTATTTCATTAATTAATTTTTAAATAAAATCTCCAGTATGCTTTCTTAATAATCATTGATTTCATAGTCTCTGACATGGTTTCTTAATAATCATAATGAGATCATCGGATCTGATTCCAATGGTTTGTGCAAGGAAGATATTTTTGCTGACAAATCTACCTTCGTCCTGAACTCTTGATGATCCAGAAAGAAAGATCTCCTTTCTACGCTATTGTCGCATAATGGATGGAAAAAACATACAGGGGAACCCTTCTAATAAGGTTTTTGGTATCTACTTCTCATCCATTTTATGGGTGGATATTACTTTGTCATAGGTTGAGTCTATTATTTTATCCATTTTCTGGGATCTACTTACTTTTTCATAGGCTCAGGACTCCATTATTTTGTGGTCCACTTATGTGTTAACTGATATACATCTACATGTTCATATAGATTTTTATTTATTTATTCAAGATGGATGCTTATTTTTTTAAATTACAGTAAAATTTATTATAATTTTTTAAATGGTAGTCGAATTTATCATCACTTGGTTGTCAAATTAATAATGAAGAGAGTTATTATGAATATCATAATTAATAATTAGTATATGTCAATGCCATATTATTAGTGAATGCAAGTTGACTTATCACTTTATACTAAGTTCTCAAATCAATTTTAAGACCGTTATTACTTAGTATTATACGAAAATAAAAATCAATTTTGATACGGTTTTTGAAAATGACAACAAGAAAATCTTGATTTAATTTTCCCTCGAATTAAATTAGGAGAAAATTGTAATACCACATCACAAGACAAAAAGAATGAGTCAACTAAGTTAATTTCACATAGTTGGCTGAGTTCATTCGAGTTGAGAGCCTAACTTGAGTCATGTAGAGTGGTTCCTAAATTTTAGGAGCCAAGGTTGAGTTTAATTTGAGTTGTAATAGTTTAATTCAGTTAAACTGAGTTAATGTCAGTTAAACTAGTTCCCACTGCTAGAGGAACTAGTAGGAGGTCTAACAGTGGGGTGCAACTTCATGCGTTCAACCAATTAACTTCTAAATCTGTAACAAACCTCCATGGTCTATCCAGAAAATAAGCCCAAATCCCCTAAAAAATTTATTATTTCCTTATACATAGTTAAGGTTCCATGTTCCTTTCCCCTGGTCAGACTGCTATATCACTTTCAGGAAGGAGCTTTATACCATAGACACATTATCTCATCTTCATCGAACGATTTCTATAACACAACTACAGTTGGAAGGGAAGAAGGAGCTATAACATACAGTGATCAAACCTTTGGTGACATGCATGGTAATGAAATCCTCATCTATTGGATTATATAGAAATTACCTCATAACGATTCTGCATGCATCTATATCTCATGCCTAATTACAATATGCATGCATAAACTATATAAAAGCTATTAAATCAGTCAACCACATGCATAGTAATATTCCATGAGTTCCATAATAAGATAACTTCTAAGCAACAGACATAATGCAATCTAGCCTCATTGAGTATTTATGCAATAGATAATCCAACCATCATAGACTATTATGTTACTTACATTATACCATAATGATCTGCAAGCATCTACCACTATTTTCCATGTTAACTAGAGGCTTTATATAACATTAAAGGTTCCTTCACTAATGTAATGAAGATCACCATTAGATTCATTTGATATCCTACTCATTCACAAGCATAAGAATGGAATCCATCACATGAATACAAATAGCATCATACTAACACATAAACCAAGACGGGGAAACATATCCAATACTGAATCAAATAAAATAATCACATGAAGGGTAAGAGATTGACATACAACATTCCACGCATGTGAATCCATCTAAAACCATCACTTGGAGGGAGGAGCACCACCACCCAACCATGAATCACCTCTGATTCCCCTCGAGCCAAATTTCTTGCCAAGGATCAACTGCCCTCAATTAATCGATGCACTAGGTATTTAATACCCTCTTTCATGATTTAGTTTCCATTAGTAGCATCCCACTTCTAGGGATTTTTCCATTTGCCTAGGTCTTTTCCGGAAAAGCTAGTCTTTATCTTTCACGAGGCTTTTCTTCATAAAAGCTTGCCTTTATCTCCCGTAAAGCTTTTATGTTCGATGGATCTTTATCTCCCATCCATCCGATGGATCTCCAATCCATCCAAGCTTATCTAGAATCACATCTAGAAGATTTATCATGAAAGATTCATCTCTATCCCATTCCTCAATGGAATTTGGCAAGAATCTCCTCTCTCTTGGTGCTCCACCCTCCAAGTGATTTATTTTATTAATTTATTTAATAACACGTTTTCTTTTCATATTACATATCACCTAGCTTTCCTCAGCTTAGGTTTAGAATAGTTTAAACCACAAAGGAGGGTATCACACCTAGCTTTCCTCAACTTAGGTTTACAATCATTTTACACACAAGGGAGGATATCACACCTAGCTTTAACTTAGCTTAGGTTTACAATAATTTAGCACACAAGGGAGGGGTGTTACATACTCCCCCCCTTAAATTTTACATTGTCTTCAGTGTATCACTACATCATGTCCTTGTTCACAGATAGTTGGTTTCTGAATCAACAGTTCTCATGGATCTCCCATCTGATGCAATTTTTTTTTGAAGTACATCGGTCACAAGGAGTGATCATCTTCCATAGCTACATTGGTCACCAAGGGTGCTCATCTTCCATATCTACATTGGTCACAAAGAGTGCTCCTCTTCCATAGCTACTTTAGTCTCAATGAGTGTTTTCCTTTTGTAGCTACCTGTAACATTGTTTTCAAACCATTTGTGAGAATTTATAGATGTAGAATTTTAACTATGATACATATCATAATATGTTATTTAATATTACTAAAGCAACTATTGCTCATTTTTCATTTTATCTGAACAATGCATGTTCGCTTCTGGCATTCTTCCAAGCCTTTGTGTTCTTTGTTGAACACCTGCTTCTTGCAGTTTCTCTGCATACAACACATTTGTTAGCATATTTTCAACATCAATATGTTTGCAATGTCATAACAGATTAGTTCACACACACACACACACACATATATATATATATTCTTCGTAATCGTATGTACGCCAAAGTTAACCATGGTTACTTATCCTTGAACCACTTCTTACTTTCCTTCTTTTGTGCAACCACCCAGTCGGTTGTCCTGCTAGACATCTACCCAATGTCTTCATGCATACCTACACACAATGTGTATTATACACATCGATATACATATCATATTTCAAACATGTAACATATGTAGTCATACGAGTACCATATGTACTGTTGTACATAACACCATCTATGTTACATCCCATCATACCATCTCCCTGGTATCACCTGCATGACAAAAAATTTGTCCACATATTTTCCTACCATGTTAGTATCATGCCAAACATTCCTTTATCTTTTTCTAGCAATTAAAACAATGGTGCTCAGTTCACAAGGAATTTGTATGAGCATGGTTCATTTCTATAATCAGAGAAAGTTTTGTCAAATGTAAATCATTTTCAAATTTCATGTGGTTGTAACACAATATAGTATGTATTTATGCATATTTGCATCTTAAGAAGACTATTAACTCATAGTTTAATAATCGTTAGATCAATACTTCATTCTTAAATCATTTATCTCGGGTGATTTATTATTGCCCTTTTTATGTTTCAACAACTTAACCACTCTGCACTATACTTTACCAATGTGATCATTATGTCAATCATGTTCTTTTCTTCTGCAGATTACTCCCCTTTTATAGGCATTGGGGTAGCCACATCTTTTAAGGTTGTTGTACAATGATTTCTATATAAATTTCCTAACGAACCAAGACCAATACTAGAATTCATCATGAGTTGCAAGATAATTCCAACAATCCATTAAACTCAAGACTCTTTCATGCCATGGATGCTTGACATCTTTCATCAACCAAATGATAACTACAATATTGTTATAAGGCTATAATATTGTACACCCATGTGTTTACATGGAAAATTCATATGCCTCATTATTATGTGTAGATTTTAGCATGATTCTTTCCACAACAAGTTTATCTTGATGACCCCTTAACCAGGCTTATGATAACAATATACCAAACAATCCATGACAATGCATGAGTATATGTATCATACAACAATAAAACAATGATGCAAACATGGACTTCCTCTATTGAAGCTAGCTATAATGTTAATACCATGATGATATATGTCAATTACAAAAATGCTCACAAGCTTCCTCAGTCAACATTCTCCAGATAACCATCTCTTAATACATAACACATTCAAAAACCATCTACTAACCATATCCTACCAATAGGCCATATTTATTACAGAGGCTCATGGTTAGTACCTAACAAGGTAAGCCCTCTTCCATAACCATATTTACATTAGATGTTATGATAAAAACATAGTAGCGAACTACAATTTGTGCATAACCTTTGACATGATAGTAATTATTAACCGTTATACCTTGTTAATTGCACTGTATCCACAATTTCTTATGCTATAAAACATTTGAGAGTGGATGATTATCATACCATCATCACACCTCTCTCACCATAAGTATAATATCCTATGGCATTGATCTTCCCAATCTATCATCTTCCTTTTTCGCCACTTGTTTAGGGAAGATAGTTATGTAGGCCTTAATGATTTAGTTATAAGGATTTTCATATAGCAGTAGGAATTAATACCTACTTAATTAATCCTCCAATCTAACTATAACTCTTTCAAGGTGTGATTAATCCATTGTTTAAAATATGAGAATTTCTCATAGTTTGCATCTCGTTGTTTCTTATCATAACCACTTAATAATTCATGTATGCTAAAAAAGTTTCACTGCTTAACTACGATGGCAGATTTATTATAAAATAAACCAAGCAATATCCATGTCTTAAATGCAGGCCACACTTGCCAATTACGCCAATGTTAATAAGAAACAACACAATACTCACAAGCTCTCTTGGTGTAATCATATCATATTCATGAGTGGTACACCTTGCTTGCTTATCATTTTCACATGATAATTTATGCTAAATATTACCTCAGATATAATTCAAGCAACTGAAAGTCCTATACATGGATGTAAAAGTCAATTTCTGCATACTTGTATGACATTCCACGGAAAATATAATTTCTTCCACAATTCAAGGTATAAATACCCACCTTTAATTATCTACAAGTACTAACTTGTGAATAATACTAGATCATAATCATTGTTGCTTGTCAATTAGAATCTTATCCAAATGAGAAGTTCAACGGTGAGTCCATAAGGTGTCTCCCCAACACCTTATCTGTATCTCCACAAATAATTTCATACTGTTTAAGAGTGAATTATAAGCTTAACACAATCCTTTTTTTTTTAATCAATCAATAAGCATTAGAACTTGCTTCTTATTAATTATCATGGTTTACATATTATAGTGTCAAGGATGCTTATAGGTACCAGTATTCCCTTCCAATGCATAGGTCTTGGTGTATATATATATTAACCTGTTATTATTTAATCACTTTTTAGAACAATTCCAACTCCAAAATGCATTGTATAGAGGACTAAATTAAAACAATTTGTACCATTACCTGCTCTTTATTTCTTAACATTGTTCATGAGAACCTTTTTCATTGCATAACATCCTACTAGGGTTTAACATTTCCCTTTTATACCATCATCTTTTCATTTAGCCAAGTCCCTACATCGTACTTGTACTAGTGTCAATTTGCTTTATTTATAATTGAAGTAACATGATGACTATATCCTTAACTTCATCAATTGCTATTTACCTCTTAGAATAATTTATTTCATTCTCGGCTTTAATTTTCCACAAGGACAAGAATATCCCGGGTGACTTCAATAAGATTAAAATTTTTCAATCAACATGATCCTCCCTTACATCTATTCCTATTATAACATGAGCACAAGCACAACCATATCCTTAATGAAAATTGAACAAGTATAAGCAAGAGCATTTCCTCGGTGAAACTTGAACCCTAATGAGGAATTGAATAGTGCCCCATGTTCACATTTCTTTATAAGTCGACTTTAATTGCCATATTATCTGATCTTCAATGGATGATATAATATTATATTCTGATCATTTCCGGAGGCAACTAGCGCACTACAAATTCTTGATATTTTGTTACTGCCAATGCAATTACTACTATACTCTGCACACAAATTGTCATTGCACAAAATGCATTTGAATGCAGGTGAGGTATTATTATATTAGTTTGAACGAGAAATGATCTACAGGTTATCTTGGGTTGGAGACACATACCTTAACATAGGTTTGAGAAATAGTGAACCAAAGGAAGTTTTAAATTTACATATTATTTCATGAAAACAAGTTTTGTAATTGGATTACACTAGCATATTTAACTGATTCAAAACTTTACTAAACCTAAGTATCTTATATGATCTGTGTAAATTTAGAACCAGTCTCTGAATGCATTAAACAATCAATTTCATTACAACATTAGGCGACTATCTAGTCTCTCTCAGATAAAAAGCCACAATTTTAAATGCATTACAAAATTTTCTGAGGGGGATTTCAAGACTAAGAAATCAATTTTTATGAGCTATTGCATTTCACCTCAACATAATTACAGTGGAATCAAGATAAGTGACTCCCATATATATATTTTTATTTATTAAAAATGTACAACCCATAATTTTTGCATGGGTGAAAGTTATTTGATTTCATGTCAGTGTTGAATATTCTGGTGGAGGAATTGTGTAATTAACCGGAATGAACGACTTACTTGCTGTGGAGCCACAACTTTCAGAGCAATTATTTTCTGTATCGGCTTGCCACAAGTATGTCAAATAAAAGATGGTGGATGCCAAATAGCTCCCATACAATTCATCCAGCGCCCATCGACGATGTCATTGAGGCCCCTCATGGTGCATGATTTCTTTCGCACAACTTAAATCAATACGATTTCGATGGCCTAATGGCCTCCTTTTCATGCAACATAATAACTATTCCAATACGCTTTCACAAATATTCGAAGAGTATTCCATCTATTTTTCATACGTTTTATTTATGCATATATATAATCTATAATTGTACATCGAATTTGTATACAGGCAGAAAACACAACAACCACTTCTATAATATTAAAGGATAACGTTCATGAGGATCTCATTTATTATTGCTTTTTATTACATATACATGATTATGTAAGTGATAAGAATTCAATATTGATTTTCATATATAACCTTTTCCTTGATGAATTTATAAGTTACCTTTCATATATTAAGCTCCTCCGGTCATTGTTGTAGTTGTTCTAATACTCCACCCTATTGCAGTTTGGGACATCCAACTGCATTAAGCCTCTACAAGGATATGCAATGCTCAACACCTTCTGATGCTTCAATCTTCGCACATTGGAAGTGATGACACAATCTTCCGTATCTCACATTCACGGTGGTGGGTAAGCCTTCTTATTCCTATAGCCTCATACTTAGGCTCGACTCTCAGAGCTTGAGATCGAGATAGTTCGTCCAAGGCCAAGCTAGCTTATTTATGCACATAAGAATGTAAAATCCTTGTTGGACTGTGAGGATAAGCATTATACTTTCACGATGCAAGGGTCTATGTATGGATAACGATGATAATTATCATTATCTCAACCTTATCGCATTCAATCCATTAGTTCGGTACTTCCAATCACCCAAGGAAACAACCACTATGGTTGTTTCAGTGATATTTTTTGGAACAATATCATTGGCTTTGTGGCCAACTGCCATCCCTACTTTATCCCTCCGAAACGGTGGTGAAACAGGCTGAAAAGCAATATAAAGAAACAAAAGTCTTACCAAGGAAACAACATGAGTAAACTGTAGATTGTCAAAGGCAACAACATGCTCTAGTTTTTTCCTCAATCCTTTCAAGGAAACATCGCTACTACTTCCGGAACCTTACTGTCAGCCAACTCGCATACTTTCCCCTTTTGATAAAGCATACATGGAAGGTAGTATTTTAAAAGGGAAACATCGGTCTAGAGCTTTTCTGGCAATGTTTCTATACTAAGACTAATTCATTAAGTATTATTTTCTTAACGCAGCATGCTCGGGGATGATGTTTCTATGTTCGAAGTCAGATGGGCGGATTTTTTTTATTTTTTTTTGGATCAAGGTCTCTGAATCCCGGTATGCTTCCAAGACATGGATAAGGTTGGGTATATCCCGCCTTCTTCCATCATCATTTTTGCCTTCAGATTTTGTTAATGGGACTAGTGGATAACCCTTACCCATTTATTTCGTTGATAGTCAATTCGGTCAGCAATCAATAGTCTGAAAGGCAGCACTAGAATAAACATTCCCTCATGCGCTTCACCATGAGAACACCCTATACTTCAAGATAGATTAGAGAACTAACATAGACCCGATATGGCTTGATTTTGCCGCACCTGGAATATAGCAGAGAATGTCATCGTTCACAGAAGAACATGCAACTAAGTGTTGGCAACTTGTCTTGATCCAGTCGACTTGTGAAGTTTCCAGTCTTGAGTGGAAGCCTCTAGGCTTGACTCGCCTTTGCCCAAAAGTTTGAATCTCTCATAGAACCCTCCTATGTAGTTCAGGTTATAATCAGTTGATGATTCTCACTTCGGCTCGGGAAATTCCCAATAGTAAGGGTAACACTGCAATACATAGAAACAGATGGAAGCTTTCTCGAACCGTCAAAGGAAGAGGGGAAAGTAGAGATTCATTAGCATTTAGTAAAAGCAATGTTATAACAGAGCAGTTCCAATTGCAAAAAGAGTTTCACCCTTTTGTAGTTGCAGAGCAAAACGTATATGAAGGGAGGAAAAAAAATGCAGTGTCGGGGAGTGGGTTGGTTACCGGGTAACAACTGCCTTCCCTCTTCATCATTGAATAAGCATTAATGAATTGTAGTCATGCGTTGCTACTGAACTTTACAATGCATGCTCAGCCTATGAATTTCACTTTAATTTGAAAATTCCGTGTATATTTGCCTTGATATCTTTTAATTGGTCAAGTTGCTCGATCTCACATAATCTTCCAAATATATATATATATATATATATATATATATTAAGATTACAACCACATAACCTTAGGACGGCCCCTGTTTTTTTTATTAGCTTCGTATGAGGAACATTTCAAGGAGCTTTATATGGTCATATTATTTTATATGGGGTGGATAGGAATGTTTGCGCTTTTCAATCCATCCTTAAACAAAGCTCATTTGCATAATTTATCATGCATAATTATGCCACAGTTTAAACAATTAAGTTCTTATTTTATAAAGGTCATAACATTATATAAATGAAATTTGACCCCTCAATAACCATGTGAATATTCATTCTCAAGAATCCTAATTTTCCTTTAACACCAAGGACCATATTCTAAGTTTAAACTTCACCTTTATGGATTATAGAATTTTCATAATTGCAAATTTGTTAATGAGAATGCTACGAAGGTGGATTGGTCCATAGGCCTCAGTGTTTGAGCCTATGCTCTGATACCATTTGTAATGAACCTCCATGGCCTATTCGGAAAATAAGCCCAAATCCCCTAAAAAATTTAATATTTCCTTAGACATAGTTAAGGTTCCATGTTCCTTTCCCCTAGTCAAACTGCTATATCACTTTCAGGAAGGAGCTTTATACCATAGACACATTATCTCATCTTCATCGAATGATTTCTATAACACAACTACAGTTGGAAGGGAAGAAGGAGCTGTAACAAAATCCTTGTCTATTGGATTATATAGAACTTACCTCCTAACGGTTCTGCATGCATCTATATCTCATGCCTAATTACAATATGCATGCATAAACTATATAAAAGCTATTAAATCATTCAACCACATGCATAGTAATATTCCATCAGTTCCATAATAAGATAACTTCTAAGCAACAGAGAGAATGCAATCTCACCTCATTGAGTATCTGTGCAATAGATAACCCAACCATCATAGACTATTTTATTACTTACATTATACCATAATAATCTGCAAGCATCTACCACTATTTGCCATGCTAAATAGAGGCTTTATATATCATTAAAGGTTCCTTCACTAATGTAATGAAGATCGCCATTAGATTCATTTGATATCCTACTCATTCACATGCATAAGAATGGAATCCATCACATGAATACAAATAGCATCATACTAACACATAAACCAAGACGGGGCAACATATCCAATACTAAATCAAACAAAATAATCACGTGAAGGGTAAGAAACTGACATACAACATTCCACGCATGTGAACCCATCTAAAACCATCACTTGGAGGGAGGAGCACCACCACCCAACCATGAATCACCTCTGATTCCCCCCAAGTCGAAGTTCTTGCCAAGGATCAACTGCCCTAAATTGATCGATGCACTGGGTATTTAATACCCTCTTTCATGATTTAGTTTCCATTAGCGGCATCCTGTTTTTATGGATTTTTCCATTTGCCTAGGTCTTTTCTAGAAAAACTCATATTTATCTCCCATGAGGCTTTTCCTCATAAAATCTTGCCTTTATCTCCCATAAAGCTTTTATGTCCGATGGATCTTTATTTCCCATCCATCTGATGGATCTCCAATCCATCCAAGCTTATCTAGAGTCACATTTAGAAGCTTTATCATGAAAGATTCATCTCTATCCCATTCCTCAATGGGATTTGGCAAGAATCTCCTCTATCTTGGTGGTCCACACTCCAAGTGATTTATTTTATTAATTTAATAACACATTCGCTTTTCATATTACATATCACCTAGATTTCCTCGGCTTAGGTTTAGAATAGTTTAACCCAAAAAGAAGGGTATCAAACCTAGCTTTCCTCAACTTAGGTTTACAATCATTTTACACACAAGGGAGGATATCACACCTAGCTTTAACTCAACTTAGGTTTACACTAATTTAGCACACAAGGGAGGGGTGCTACAAAATCAACCATAATTAACTCATGCATGCATGAAATTAAAGTTACCCAATTGAGATTAGAGTTCAAAGGCAGTGTACTATCAATTGTACAATTTTCTGAGTTGTACAGGAGGTGCATGCAGTCAGAAAAAGGCCTATAGTAATTGCGCAATTCAGGATGGGGATTTCCCTAATTAATAAGGGGATAATTCCTTGAGAAACAACGCAATGAAATAGGAGCTTTGGAGGCAACAAAATTGGTTAAGTATTGGCCCGAGTCAGCTTGTGAGGCAGTGAGATAGATTATACTTGTGCAGAGATTGTTCAGGTTGAACAACCATTGTATTTCTTCTCTATTTTTTGATCTAATGCAATATACAAGTAGGAAGGGATTGTTGACAATGGAAACAAGAAATTACAATTTAATTGGTCCTTGAATTAAACTGAGAATTAAAATCAAATTCTATTATCATAGCAACTTGTAAATAGTTAATTAAATTTATTTAACTTAATTAGCTTAGGAATTTCGAGTCGGAAGTATTTATGTAGTCATGTATATGTTATCCCTAAGTTTTAGGAGTCCAGTATGAGTTTACATTGAACTGGAAATTAGATCACTCAGTTTACTCAGTTAAGTTCAGTTAAATTAGTTCCAAAATGTTTGAGGAACTAATAGAGAGTTAACAGTTAGTTGGTGCACTAGTACATCCACAAGTGTCACTCTAGTTAACTAAATATTCCCTCATCAGAAACTCATGCATGTCGATTATGAGAAAGTCCCAGTTGAAACTAGAGTGCAGGGACAATGTATTATCAATTCTATTATTTACTAGAGTGTAAATATCATGCATGCATCAGAGTTTGATCCTATGTTTGGATTGTGTAGTTTTAGGAGTATGGATTCCCTTTAAATAGGGGTTATTCATCATAGGAATTATGCAAGAGATTAGGAGCTTGGAGAGTTGCAGAATTGGTTAAATGTTGGCCAAGAACTAGCTTATGAGCTGAGAGAGTTGAGCATACTTGTGCGGAACTGTTCTAGTGAGAATAAGCTTTGTATCTTCACTCATATTTTTGATATATGCAATATAGATAGCGGGGTTTTGAGTAGTGGCTTTCCCCAGATACATCTTGTGTTATGTGCCATTGATTTATCTTATTCTTATTCATATTTTTTTCATCAATCTATTGGCTTCCGTTGGTTAAAATTAGAAGTAGATTCTTGTCATGTGATTTAATACATTGCATGAGACTTTGAATCTACAGGATTTTCTACATGGTATCGGAGCTGAGAACATATACTAGAGGACATTTCAAATTTTTGAGTTTTGGGTTACAAGTGAAATTTGAATTTGCAATACATACTTCAGGATCGACAGATGGCAATCTATAGTTTCCGGCTCGAGTATGCCTTGGAAGGCAAATCGAATTTTATAGCCTCGAGAGACAGAATGCAGTCTATGTTAGAGAATAATGACTTTAAGGAATTCATTGATCAATAAATTCCTTAGCCAACAACATCAACTGCACAGAATTTGGCAGAATGGAAGTAGTGTGTGGCAAAGGCAAGGCGGATAATCCTTGAGGGAGTTTGAGACCACATTGTGTCGAGTCTCCATGGAAACGAAACTCTGTATTCTTTGTGGAAAACATTGATGGACTTCTATCAGAACAACAGTGAGCAAAGGAAATTGGCACTGAAGGACAAACTTCGAAAAATCAAAATGGAGAAAGGCAAGACAATTCCAAAATACTTGACCAAATTCACTCAGTGTCGTGATGAACTTGTAAGTGTTGGAATCATAGTTGTCGAGGATGATATGGTGATTCTTGCTCTCCTAGGACTCCCAAAGAGTTTGCAGAGTTATCAGGACTTTTTTAATGGTCAGGAGAAGCTGTCGGATTGGGAACGAATATGGTCGGATTTTGATGCAAGAGGAGATTAGGAGGAACACCAAGGATGGCTCTTCATCAAAGACTGTTGATGAAGATAATTGTGCCTTAGCGATTAAGGCAAATAAGGGGAAAGGGAAAGCTTCCCATTCCAAATCATATTCTTATCATGGAGGTAAGAAGAAGGACATGGCGAAAGTTAAGTGTTTTCATTGTCATGAGCTAGATGATTTTTCTACAAATTGTCCACTCAAGAAGTCCAAGAAGAAGTCCCGAGGAGGAGTGATCAACGAGGCTTTTGCCTCTCAATTCGAATTTGACTTTTCCCTCATTGCAAGCATGGTGTCATCAATGATGGGAAGTTTATGGTTATTAGACACTGGAGCTTCATTCCACATGACTGGTGATAAAGAGTTATTCAGTAACCTGGAGGGAAAGATCTCCAGATGCATTTGAGATGGGTGATGATGGGAAGTATAATGTTACTAGATTGGGAACGATTACTTTTTAGAGGGAGCATGGGGATCCACTCACCTTGAAGAATGTTATGTATGTGCCCGGACTGAAGAACAACTTGGTATCCATCGCCATGCTTGAGGATAGAGGCTATGATGTGATCTTCTCGAAAGGAAAGGCATTCCTTCGACACATAGCCATGGGTCAAGTAAAGAAGATAGGGATTCGGGTGAAGAATCTCTATAAGTTGGAGGTAGAGGAGTGTTCTACTCTGAGTAGAAAAGTAGAAAGGGTGTAGAGTCGAGGTGATAGCGAGTTGTGGCACAAACGATTGGGCCACTTGCAACATGGGGCTTTGAAGATATTATAGTAGATCTCTACCAATCTTCCCAAAGGTATGCTTGAGCAAGTTGATACATGAAAGGGGTGTACTTTGGTAAAATACACCAAGTCTTCCTTTCATGACAGAGATATTTGAGCGGAGGCTATTCAGATGTGTGTGGACCATTTGCAACAACATCCATGGCCAAACACAAGCATTATGTTATATTTGTTGATGACTATTCTCGTAAATGCTAGATATTTTTCATGTAGAAAAAGGATCAAACCTTCACAAATTTTTGTGAGTTTAAAACATTGGTGGAGGAGATTCGGGCAAGAAGGTTAAATCTTTATAGAGTGATAACGATGGCGAGTATGTCTCAAATGAGTTTAATAACTTTTTTGCAGCGGAAGGGATTAAACGGGAGTTGACGGAACCCAATAACCCTCAGCAGAATGGGGTGACCAAGAGGAAGAACAGAAGCATAGTAGGGGAATTAAGGGCGAAATTGCGATGGGAGTTGTTTGTGTCTTACGGAAAGTATGCCAACAAGATACTCAAGAGATTCTGCATGGAGCGCAGAAAACCTATGGAGACTCCTTTAGCAGATAACTGGAGTCAGGAGGATGCTACTTCAGGGGAAGTAGTGGAAGCTATTGTTTACAAGAAGCTTGTGGGTTCACTCATGTACTTGGTGAACACACGACCAGATATATGATTTGAAGTTAACATACTTAGTTAAGTGATGGTTAGGCCTACCAAGTTGTATTAGAAAGCGGCAAAGCATGTGTTGAGATACCTCAAGGGAAATTCTCAGTATGGATTATGGTACCGATGGATAGGAGGAGTGAAGATTCAAGGCTTCACCAATGCAATTTGGGCAAGGATTCCCTTTGATGGGAAGATTACATCAGAAGGGATCTTCAGTATTGGGCGAGTGGTAGTGTCTTAGTACAACAAGAAACAAATATCGGTTACACTCAGTTCGAAAGAGGCAGAGTACATGGCTACGAGTCAGGCAGCATGTGAGGCCATCTAGATGAGGAAGATCCTGGTTGGTTGGTTTGGTCAAAATATGGATCCAATTGTGATTTACTACGATATTCAGAGTTGCATCAAACTCTATAAAAATCCAGTCTTTCATCATTGGTCCAAACATACTGATATCTGATATCATCATCTTAGAGATTGTGTATTGAGGTGGATTACGTTGTTAGAGTACATTCCCACTGAGGAGCAAGATGCTAACATTTTGACAAAGGCATTGTCAAGATGTAAATTCGAGTTTCACAGAGACAAGATCGGGATAGCCAATAATCCATTTCTTGTTGAGAGGGAGTGTTGAGAAATGGCAACAAGAAATTCCAGTTTAGTTTGTCCTTGAATTAAACTGAGAATTAAAATCAAATTCTATTCTCATAGTAACTTGTAAATAGTTCATTAATTTTAATTAACTTAATTAGCTTAGGAATTTCGAGTTGGAAGTCTTTATGTAGTCATGTATATGCTCTCCTTGAGTTTTAGGGGTGTAATATGAGTTTAAATTGACCTGGAAATTAGATCAATCAGTTTACTAAGTTAAGTTAAGTTAAATTAGTTCCACATTGTTTGAGGAACTGATAGAGAGTTAACAGTCAATTGGTGCACTAGTGCATCTACAAGTGTCATTCTAGTTAACTAAAGATTCCCTCATCAGAAATTCATGCATGTCGATTCTGAGAAAGACCCAGTTGAGACTAAAGTGCAGGGACAGTGTACTCTCAGTTGTATTATTTACTGGATTGTAAATATCATGCATGCATCAGAGATTGATCCTATGTTTGGACGCAATTTTGGAAGCATGAATTCCCTTTAAATAGGGGTTATTCATCCTAGGAATTACACAAGAGATTAGGAGCTTGGAGAGCTGCAAAATTGGCTAAGTGTTGGCCAAGAGATAGCTTATGAGCTGAGAGAGTTGAGCATACTTGTGTGAAATTGTTCTAGTGAGAACAAGCTTTGTATCTTCACTCATATTTATGATATATGCAACACCGATAGCGGGGTTTTGAGCAGTGGCTTTACCAAAATACATCTTGTGTTATGTGTCATTGATTTATCTTCATCTTGTTCATATTTTTTTCATCGATCTATTGGCTTCCACTAGTTGAAAGTAGAAGTAGATTCTTGTCCTGTGCTTTAGTACATTGCATGAGCTTATGAATCTACAGGATTTTCCACGGGAGTTTTAAGCAACAATCTTTCCCCTTAGATAAATCTTTGTTCATATGTGATTGAATCTAGTCTCATGTTTATGTCGTGATTTCTCGATCGATTAATTGTTTCTGCTGATGAGTAGAGTAGATTCAAGTCTTTGTTTTAGCATATTACATAAGAAGTTTGAATCTACAAGGAATTTTGACATGGTATCAAAGTAGGAATCACAATAGAAGAGGAGAATTTGAGTTTGTCTTTGCAAGTAAATCGAATTTGTAGTATCATTCTTTAGAGCCAACATAATGTCATTCTATGGATTGAGACTCGAGTATGCCCTTGAGGGTAGCTTGTATTATATTGCTTGGAAGGACATAATGGATGCAGTATTGGAAGATAACGGGCTGAAGGTTCATAGATAATGATATTCCTAAGCCTCCAACAACTGATGCTCAAGATCTGGCAAAGTGGAAGAAATGTGTGGAAAATGCGAGGAGGATCATACTAGAAGGAGTTCGAGATCGTATTGTATCGAATATCCATGGGAAGGATACCCCATATGAAATGTGGAAAGCCTTGATAGACTTGTTTCAGAAGATCAAGATGAAGGGTGACACAATACCACAATACTTGAGTAGGTTCACCCAATGTCAAGATGAAATTGGGCGTGTTGGTATTTGTAGGAATTTATAGGGGAAGTTCCTCAGACAGAACACCACAGGACACCACTCACAAATGGATCACGGATCAATACACCAGTATTCTTGACATGGTTAAAACCCTAAAAGAGGGAAACAGTCCACGGCCTGAGCCAATGCGTCCACTTCAGGCAATTTATTAATAAAAGAAAGAAAATTTACATAAGCTTCTCTCATGAACGGTTAACCTACAAATGACCCTCCATGCTATTTAAATAGAGATCATAGACCAATTGTGTGTTAAGCCATGGATCAAGTGTCAGTAATACCAAGGAGAGAATGAATTGTTGGATCACTTCATATCTAGAACATATCGTGACCGTCAGATTGTAAGTTACAAAAGTACATAGTAAAGAAACACAGTTTACCTAACTCTACACTAGACCAAGTTATACTTAACTATTTCATATGTGTCGGAATATCCTAACATCTCCCCTTAAGAACAACGTGGGATAGGATTGAAGGATGTACAAATATAACACAATAGGAGAAGGAAGGAGGCACTAGAGCCTATCCCCCCTTAGTGACAACTTCCTGAACTCCAACCATAAATTGAAGTTTAGTAAACTTTGCCTCTGTGAGAGCCTTTGTAAAGATGTCTACAACTTGATCATCTGTTGAACAATATTGCACTTCAAGAACATGGTCATGAATGAGCTTTCTGATGAAGTGCATGTGCAGTTCAATGTATTTGTTGCGTTGATGTTGGACTGGATCTTTGCATAGTTGAATGTCACTTTGATTATCACACCAAAGTATAGTTGGATGTTGCTGCTGAAAGCCAAACTCTGACAGGATCTGACGAAGCCACAAGGCCTCCTTACTAGCTTCTACGGCACCATGATACTCTGCTTTTGCTGAAGAAAGAGAAATGGCACTTTGTTTCTTGCAAGCCCATGTAATAGGTCTTGAACCAAGAGTGAACACATAACCTGCAATATACTTCCGATCATCAAGGTCACCAGCCCAATTGGAATCAATGAAACCAACCAATAGAGGAGATGCTTCTGCACTGTAATGAATCCCAAACTGAACTGTACCTCGAACATAACAAAGTATTCTTTTAGCTGCTTTCCAATGACTTTCACGTGGGCTTTTCATAAACCGAGCAATAAGGCCATTAACAAAGGAAAGGTCAGGATGAGTATGGGTTAGATACTAAGTTAATGGTATAAGGTAGCATCAACTTCAGGGGAAGTACAAGTGACTGAAATTTTGGCTCCAGACTAAAAGGGAGAAGGGGCTAGCTTATAGTATTGTAGAACTTTTGAATAATAAACACATATTCAACAGAGATTATCCTGATCATGCACTATTACGGAATACATGCACAATACATAAGCTCCTCTACGTTGATCATCACTTTAGCAGCATCAAAAACAATGAAACATCAATAGCATGCACACATTAACACAGTATGTAACCCAGGGAAAGCTTACAGCTGAAAACTCCACACTATCTGTATATTAATGATTGAGAACATGTAACAATACATAGTAAAATACTCCTCACAAGTATCCAGCACTATCTCCACCTATTACACACAAACCAGCTCAGATCTGATTAATCACTACTCAAATCTCCTCCACTACTTTGCCTGCCTCCATTTCACAATCCTGCAAGAGAATGGATGAATCCAAACTCGTTCCAAGTTCTATTTACCTTGGAGAATCACTCACACTGGAAATCACGTGAGCACAGGATATTCTACTGGGCATATGTTGTGCAATACTCATGGGAATACTCAATACATTGCTTGTGCAAAATCCCGTGCACAACTATAGTCACAACTGGTAGCAATATCAACCTCTAACACCTGTCTCCACTGAATTGTACATGCACTGAGTTAACTGATGTATTCTTCAGTTGCATTATGAGTTAATAATTAGTGAATTAATTAATAACTAATTCACACAACTCATCACTTAGTCTATTGGCCAGTTAGACTAAATACAACTAGTTCAACTAAGTCAAACTGAACACAACTCCATCAACTCCACAGAACTCACATGCATGAGTTCTAACTGATGTCCTGCATGCAATAGCTCAACTGACTCATAAAGAAAGTGTATTTCCTTCTGACAACTGCATGTGCCACATCTGTAGCTCAAACTGAAGTGCTCCAAGAGGATAAGATAAAGTTTATAGTCTAAATATTATTATGAGAGAATAATATTTGACTTTTCTATTTTTGACTAGCAGTCTAAAAATAGACTCTGATCACTCCTGCTATGATCCAAAAATAGAAGTCCATCTATTTTTCCCAACATGACCAATCATCCATAAACAACAAACTGCAACTCATAGACCATGATCCATATGTCTAAAAATAGACATAGTCTAAAAATAGACTTTGCGCCAAAACTTGCCTGCGGGATCACTTAGTGAAGGCGACTCCTTTCCACTAAGCTCCATCATCTTGTTGCATTCTCAACAAGCATTTCTTGTTGCACACTTTTCAACACTCCCTCTCAACAAGAAAGGCTTCCTCTCAAACCGGATCCTGTAACTCTGGAATGTTCTGCATGCAACACATCTACCCAGTCCACTTTGCTCCAACAACACTTGGAACAAAAACACTCCCAATTGACCACTTTGTTGGGCTAGGAACATACTTTGATGCTGAAGCTCTACTTGCTGTTGAAAAGTGCTCCCTCTCTGACATCTGTGCTACTGCAACATCTCCATGCATCTTGCACCAATGCACACCTCTTTGTGCCACCTAGCACTATGCAAAACACTTGTGCCTCTCGCATTGCTACAGCCTGTATGCTATGCACTGTCCTGGGATTCCCTACACTATCGCTCTCTCTGCCGCTCCATCTGCATTTGTCTCTACTCAATCAGTCAGTTCCTGCTACTACATATTGGGGCTCCCGTAGCAAGGTCTCATCCAAGAGGTTGGGTACCTCAAGGATCTTGCCCCTCCTCCTTGGGACGATCAATCCACATCACCCCACCTCCTACCTGGAGGTATGGCTGCATGAGTAGATGTCTCTACTCGATATCCTCTCAGCTTCCCTTGTTGTGGTTGCTCCACAACCTCTTGAAGCTGCTGCACCAATCGTGGCTCCTCCACAATCGTCTGAGACTTCTTCTGGCTTTGCATGTTGAGAGGTAATATACACTCCCTCTAAACCACCAAGTCTCCATCAGTTGCCTCGCTGCTCAAGGCTTTGCATGCATCTTGAACCTCAAGAGCATATAGGTTCTTGACCCGTGAACCAATCTGCTTCACCTGTCTAGTGATGATGTGTCTAAGGAAAACCTTTCCCTTACTGAAGACTGCATCATAGCCTCTGTCTTCCAGCATCGCGATCGACACCAAGTTTCTCTTCGGTCCTGGTACATACTCGACATCGGTCAAGGTAAGGCGAGCTCCATGCTCCCTCTGAAAAATAACCGTGCCTACACCTGAGACACTATACTTCTCATCATTACCCATCTCTATGAGTATCTGGAGATCTTTCTCCTCCAAAGTATTGAACAATCTTTTGTCACCGGTCATGTGGAAAGAAGCTCCACTGTCAAGAAACCAACCACTTCCCATCATGGATGAAACAATGCATGTGAAGAGTGTGAAATCCAACTCAAACTGTGAAGCAAGTGCCTCACCTTCAGATCCTTCCCCGGATCCTTTCTTGGACTTCTTCTTTGGGAAATTAGTAGCATAATGGCCCAACTCATGACAACGAAAGCATCGCACCTTCGACTTGTCAACCTTCTTCCCATCATTGGAAGAACTGGATTCAGAAAGAGAAACCTTCCCCTTCCCCTTCTTCACCTTACTCGCTAAGGCACAATTCTGCTCATCATGCATAGATGAAGAACTATCTCTAGTGCGTCGTCTAATCTCCTCTTGCACAAGATCCGACCAAAGTCTCTCCCATCCTGGCAATTTCTCCCGACCATTGACAGAGTCCTGATAGGAATGCCAACTCTTCGGAAGACCAAGGAGAGCCAAGCTCACCAAGTCCTCATCATCAACAATCACCCCCACACTTCCCAGCTCATCCCGGCATTGGGTGAACTTCATGAGATACCTGGGCATACTGTCTCCATTCTCACACCTAATGTTTCTGAGTTTATCCTTGAGCGCCAACTTCCTCTGGTCACTCTTGCTTTGGAATAATTCTGTCAATGTTTTCCACATCAAATATGGAGAAACCTTTCCATGGAGGCTAGACACAATGTGATCCCTCATGCCCTCCAACAGAATCCTTCGACACTTTGCTGTCTTCTTTTGCCAATCCCCGACTTGAGCAGCATCAGTAGGTTTTGGGACATCCGCATTTATGAAATCCTTCAACCCATTATCATCTAACACTGCCTCCATCCTGTCCTTCCATGCAATATAGTTCGAGCTGCCCTCAAGGGCATACACCAATCGTCGTTGAAAGACATTTCAAATTTGACACCAAGAAAACACTGCTGCAAATTCGAATTCCACCAGCTCCAAACTCAACCGCCTCGGATCTAAGATTCGTGAGAACAAAGTATTTCTCATACAGAGATTGACTGTATGGGCTTTTACCAGATATCTCACCTTCCAAAGGAAGGATGAATCCAGAGGCTACCTAGCCCGATTACAGACTCTGCCTGAAGAAATAAGATGTAAACACTTCCTGAATAGTAGATCTGATGATAAACAGCTCTGATACCATGTTGAAATTTTGAATAATAAACATATATTCAACAGAGATTATCTTGATCATGCACTATTGCAGAATACATGCAAAATACATAAGCTCCTCTACGTTGATCATCAATTTAGCAGCATCAAAAACAATGGAACATCAATAGCATGCACACATTAACACAGTATGTAACCTGGGGAAAGCTTACAGCTGAAAACTCCACACTATCTGTATATTAATGATTGAGAACATGTAGCAATACATAGTACAATACTCCTCACAAGTATCCAACACTATCTCCACCTGTTACACACAAACTAGCTTAGATCTGATCAATCACTACTCAAATCTCCTCTACTGCTTTGCCTGCCTCCACTGCACAATCCTGCAAGAGAATGAATGAATCCAAACTCGTTCCAATTTCTATTTACCTTGGAGAATAACTCACACTGCAAATCACATGAGCACAGACTATTATACTGGGCATATGTTGTGCAATACTCATGGGCATACTCAATACATTGCTTGTGCAAAATCCCATGCACAACTATAGTCACAACTGATAGCAATCTCAACCTCTAACACCTGTCTCCACTGAACTGTACATGCACTGAGTTAACTGATGTATTCTTCAGTTGCATTATGAGTTAATAATTAGTGAATTAATTAATAACTAATTCACACAACTCATCACTTAGTCTATTGGCCAGTTAGACTATATACAACTAGTTCAACTAAGTCAAACTGAACACAACTCCATCAACTCCACAGAACTCACATGCAGGAGTTCTAACTGATGTCCTGCATGCAATAGCTCAACTGACTCATAAAGAAAGTGTATTTCCTTCTGACAGTAGCATGCGCCACATCTGTAGCTTAAACTGAAGTGCTCCAAGAGGATAAGATAAAGTTTATAGTCTAAATATTATTATGAGACAATAATATTTGACTTTTCTATTTTTGACTAGCAGTCTAAAAATAGACTCTGATCACTCCTGTTGTGATCCAAAAATAGAAGTCCATCTATTTTTCCCAACATGACCAATCATCCATAAACAGCAAACTGCAACTCATAGACCATGATCCATATGTCCAAAAATAGACATAGTCTAAAAATAGACTTTGCGCCAAAACTTGCCTGTGGGACCACTTAGTGAAGGAGACTCCTTTCTACTAAACTCCATCATCTTGTTGCATTCTCAACAAGCATTTCTTGTTGCACACTTTTCAACAAGTATTCCATGTGAAAATGGCGTAGAATATCAGAGGCATACTTGGACTGGGAAAGGGAAATACCTTCCTTGGATTGCAAGACTTGAAGACCAAGAAATAATGCAAGTGTCCTAATTCTGTCATTTCGAACTTATTTTTAAGGCTGGACTTCACATGGTTTATAAGGTTGGGATCACTACCAGTAAGGATAAGATCATCAACATAAAGAACAAGAATGATAAGAGACTTTCCCACTTTCTTGGTGTAGATAGTATTGTCAGAATGACACCTAGAAAAGCCAGTTTCTAAAAGAAAGCTATCCATTTTGGCATACCAAGCTCGAGGGGCTTGCTTGAGACCATAAAGGGATTTCTTAAGTTGACATACAAGGCTGGAGTCTGTTTGTATAAAGCCAGTAGGTTGTTCCATATAGATTTCTTCATGCAAGTCTCCATGCAAGAAGGCAGATTTAACATCCATCTGATGGACTTCCCATTTGAAAGAGGCAGCAAGGGAAAGAACAAGGCGGATAGAGTTCATTTTGGCAACAGGGGAGAAGGTTTCAGTATAGTTAGTGCCTTCAACTTGTGAAAAACCCTTAGCAACAAGACGGGCTTTATGTTTATCAAATTTTCCCTCTGGGCCATACTTGGCTCTGTAAACCCATTTGCATCTAACAAGTATTCATCCCTTTGGAAGGGGAACAAGATCCAATGTATCATTTTCCAATAATGAACGATATTCTTCATTCATAGTTGCGTCCCAATCTGGATGGCCTGAAGCTTCTGCAAAGGTGTCAGGATCATAATTCGCTAAAGCTTGAACCAGTAAAGAAGAGGCTCTATTGAACTGAGAACGTGTACGATGCTGATCTGTAGGATTATGGCAAGAGAACCTGTTGCATCCCGAGTAGCACGGACCCATTTTGGAATTGAGGCGCTGAAGGAGGATCCTGAGAAGGTGGGGGAGGATTGTCATCCTCGCTGTCATCATCTGAAGAAGAAATATTTTCGGAAGTAGAAGGGATAGAGAGAGGTGGCACATTCGCCACACTAGGCTCGTAGGCCAATATATTTTCAACAAACTTTACATCTCTTCTAATGATAACATTTTTGGACTTGAGTGGAATAAGTCTATGTTTATGGGAAAACTAGTGTATTTTTTATCGACTAGCCCTCTAGGTTTGACCCTAGAAACAACAGTTTAAAGCAATTCGTGATTTCTTCTATGTATAATAGATAAGAGAAAGACAAAGGAACCAACCTAGATCTTCCTCTTAACTCCTTCCTTGATCTCTCTCCCCCTTGATAGAGATTGCAACTCCTCTCTGTACTTATCTCACTTGGAGAGTACCTGTAGAAACTCAGTAACAAAGAACTGTCAAAGCATCTTAATCTATTATATCAAAATCATTACAGAATCAGAAATATAATGAACATACAATAACATTTACAAATAATAACATTCACAATTGCACAATTGTATGGAAGAAAACTCAAAGAACTGTATTAAATAGAAGGGAGAATTACAACCCAGTTGTCTGATCCAGCATCATCCTCCCAACATTAAAGCCCTCTTCACCTTATGAAAAGCAAGATCACACCAACAATAGAATGCTCTTTCTCAAATACAAACTATCAGCACTTCCTTACAATTCACAAAATTCCAGCCTCCAGATCTCTCAGATGAGGGATCCATTTATAGATGTGTGCAAGGGTGTGAATCATCTCTGGGTTTTTTATTAGTGTCATTCCACTTGTTGTATTCGGTTCCACTTGGAGATTTCTTGGATCTCTTACTCATCCTTGGGCGAATTCAGAGAGGCAAGTGTCATAGGAGAAGTTTCTAGAAGATTCCATGAGCATCCACTTAGAAAATTGTCTTGGACATTTGTCCATCCTCGCTCATCGCACCCTACAGAAGGCCTCATCAGTATGCATCGCACCTGGCTAGTGTAGAAGTCAGTATGCATCACACCCTGATAGTGGAGCAGTCAATATGGTCCAGTTTAGGCCAATTCTAGATGGTTTTTCAGGTGGAACTTTTGGGGAATGATGTAATCAGTTGACCATGATCTTTTAGGGTATGAAACAACACTTTTAGGGGTTAAAGAGCCCTAGTTTATCGACATATAAGATTAGGGTTGAAGTTCCCAAATATGTCTATAACAGTTGCCCCCTAAAGCATGAAGTCGTAAATATTTGATGTCGGGTGAAATGCTTTATCATGAGGATCCAAGGTTTCGAAACTGGAAGGTGACCTGTATAAGATACAATACAATACATCATCATAATATAATTTTTCATGATCTAACTGAGGCGAGCATTCCCATGCTCAACTTTATAAATTCATTTCATGTACATAGAACAGATAATTGTCTGCGGTTGCAGACTAGTGATTATTCATATGTAGAGTCATCATCCCTGGCTCGAATGGCCATCTGTGCAGCTCCTTTGTACATTTGATGTCTTTATATCCCTGAATATATAGCAGCCTGGATGGATGAAACTAGATTCGGGGTCTTCAAACTCGTTCAATATTCGCTCGATGTACAAGTCGATCCATGTGAAGAGATGTTCTGAAGTCGAACATGGAAAGACATCACCTGATTACCAGCCAATAATGTGAGTTGTTAACAGATGCGAGAGGAATCATCGATAATTATAATGACCCTCAAGGTACTACAGTACAATTCATGTGGTGTGAATATATGATCCGATGTCGAACACCACACAAAATATTTCAGTCGAAGGCCATTGATGTCAACTTATCGTCGAAAGTGAGAAACTTGCCATCGAGGCATATAAGCTTCAAAGCACTGAAAGGGGTGTTTCTAAATAAACTTCTTGGATAATGAGCTGATGTCAACAAGAAGTGACCCGACGTAGAAGGGCCTTAATGTATCCCACATCTACGACATGAAATGAAGCAAATGATTTTCTGGAAGTGAAAACGATCTAACGACACAAGGTTCAGGAATGGCGGTCATAAAAATGGAGGGTGAAGGTATTGCAGTGGATGAGGCATTAACTGGATTGTGGTTTCTCAACTGAATGACTTCTCTTGAACATATCGGTGACACTGAGATGGATTGGTAGCGTTAACCCCAACAGATGGATGGTGTGGAAGACCAATGGTGAAATGACCGGTGAACGGAATAACCCAACCCGAATCAATCTTGGTGATGGAGTGAAAGTGTCATGTTCAAGAGCAACCTTCTACCATAAAATTATTCAAGTTTTCTTCATTTTTCCCTGGTCATTGTTGACCAGTACCTCTTTATTTTTGTCAAGCTTGAGGAGGATAACATATGCTTGTTCTATAATTTGCCCTTCGGGCAAACCTGTCGCTATGTTTTAACGAGTCTAGCAATAGTGAAACTCGTTCTTGTCTAGTTGGACAAGTTTGTCACTATTTTTTTATTGAGTTTAACGACAAAGACAACTCGGTCCTTTTCATGTTTTAGAGCGTTTGAAAAGAGACGAAAAGGGGACTATGTCTCACCTGGATGAGTTTGTCACTATTGTTTTAACGAGTTTAACGACAAAGATAACTCTGCCTTTTTCATTTTTAGAGAGTTTGAAAAGGAACGAAAAGAAAACTCCAGAAGTTCTTTTTCATAGGATAATTCCTTAAGTCTAAAAAAGGATAAAATAATACGAAAGTGATGATTTTTGATCACTTTAACAAGCCGAAAAAGACAAGCGCTCAAACATTTTCGTGAGATAATCCCTCAGGTCCGAAAAAGATTAAAATATACAAGAGGGATGGCACTTCCCATCACTTTAAAGAGCTGGAAAGGCCAATTTATGGACAACCTTTTCATATTTAATGAGTCTAAAAAGAGTTTAACGGAGACTCGTTTTTTAGGAACGAGTGGTGTTTAGGGTAGCAACTGGTTCTGGGTAAGCTTGGAACTTCTCAAAACATGGCGATGTGAAGAGGTTGGCTAACAAAACCACTCGTCACAGTTGTTCCTAAAAATGGTAAACAATCAAGTGGAAGTGTATGATCAGCCAAAAGAATGGAGGTGATGGGAGGGACATAACCAAGGCTCAAAAGGCTGATAGTATGACAACCACAAAGGTTATTTACCGAAGGTGGGTTCATTTTTTTTAACGAGCTTGAACCACGGGGAACCATGCGATAACATATGTTCGGTCCTAGGTTCATTTTTTAATGAGCTTGAACCATGGGGGAACATATGCTCGGTGTGGGTTTCATTGTTTTTACAAGCTTGAAACGAACAAACATATGCTTGGTTTTTAGTTTTCTTTTTTATGCAAGCTAGAAACGACACAACTAAAAAAGCTAAAAAACTAAAAAGCTAAAAAGCTAAATCTAGAAAATGAAAATGAAAAAGGTTTGCATGCCCCTAGCATGATGAAAAGGAGAGTCTCTTATAACCATATGGAAAATTATGTGGTTACGTAGGATTGTTTCCTCCGCAGAATAGACAAAACACTTCCTTGGCTTCGTCCGCCAAATAGACAAAGGTGAATGGTGTGTCAGACCAATCACATAACCAACAGGGAAACTCATATGGTAGGATGGTTTTTTCCATAGAATAGATAAAACACTTCCTTAGCTTCGTCAGCCAAATAAACAAAGGTGAATGGTGTCTCAAACCAATCACATAACCTACGAGGAAACCTATCTTTTCAGCTGGCTTCATCTGCCAAATAGACAAGGGTGCATGCCCCCTAAGCTTTGTTACATTCACCAGACTACTCCTGGCAATTAGGTGGATGGAATTAAGGTTGAGGAGATACCGCTGATGTACAAGGACCATTTAGGGATGATGATCAACTTGGAGCTATGCTTGAACCAGGAAATGAAAGCTGGTCAACAGTGATAATTTTTCCTTCATGCGGGAAACACATCACTTGGAAGAGTGTTGAAATAATAGCTTCCATGTTATGAACATAGTCACGTCCAAGGAGTAGATTGTAATCTAATGGTCCTCGGGACTACCATCACATTCAGGTGAACGGTTTCCCTTCCCAAAGTTATCAGTAACTTAGGAAGGATCCCTAACTGTTGACTGGTTCCTTTGTTAAAGCCTGACAAATTCTGTGTAACAGGCATAAGCGATGGAAAATTAAGCGCTTTCCAAGCAATTGAGGAAAGGATACTCACTAATGCCCCTTCATCTATGATAGTGCCAGACACAATCATTTTGTAAACTTGTACTATGATCCGGAATGGTACATAAGAAGGAAGGTGGAGCGATGGCAAATTAAGCGCTTTCCAAGCAATTGAGGAAAGGATACTCACTGATGCCCCTTCATCTATGATAGTGCCAGACACGATCATTTTGTAAACTTGTACTATGATCTCGAATGGTACATAAGAAGGAAGGTGGGATCTTGCTAGTCGATTCCAATCGAAGGAAGTGACTAGATTACTTGGAGGGGGTACCGAATAAACGGGTGAAATAACCCCTTGAGTAGCGGGAACTGGGGGATTCTCTTCCTATTGTGAAGGAACAAGTGGATTTCCCCCAAGTTCATCGGACTCTGAAGTAACAAAAAGAATTTGAACGATATCGTTCTTACTCTCTTCGGGAAAGGTATGATCTTCTGAAGGTAGAACTGGGTCAACTGTCACCTCGACCTATTGACTTTCGTCGGGTATAGACTCAGAATATTCACTTTCAGTGATAGGTGTTTCGACCAACGGTTGAGTTAAGTCAGTCAGATTTTCAACTAGTAAAGGACTTGGGGAGAGTTTCTTGTATCCAGATGGAAGTCACTGCGGTGAAGCAGGACGGTTATCCAATACTCTTTTGGCTTCATCCAAAAAGGGACAATGGTGAAGGGTATGGTTCCCTTCACATAACCTACATGGAACTTTGACCTTTCCTTTTTGTCCATGAACTTCACTACTACTAGTCGATGGTGTGTTGTCAACATGATCACCAGAGGTTGATGACACTTGGTGGTGCAAACGGGGGGACCATTCTCTCAAGATTCGAGGAAGGCACAGACAATCTCTATGAAAATGGTCTCCGCTACAAATTATGCATGGAAATATGGGTTTAGGAGATTTAATGTGTGGATTTTCACCAGATGATTCATGTTTGCCCCTTGTTGAATCGGCTTCTTCTTCTTCCCTTTCTTCTTCTTCTCAGCCACTTGGTTACTAGCATCACTATTTTCACCAAGCAAATAGGAAGAAGGGGAGGGAGAAACAAATGAAGAAGAAGGTGAAGGGTCAACTTCAGTATCAACTGGATGTTGATTCGGTTGCGGAGGAATCATGGTATTTTGAACCATAGAGGTTGAGAATTGCCATACTGTCAGGCCAATTGTAATTCCCGGAAGGGACAATGGCCATATACAGAGCGCCAATATTTCCCCAAGAAGAAAATGGACTAGGATTCCCCTCAAAATGGATTCCTTGATTGGTGGACTCCATTATCTCAACCTAAGATCAACGAAGGAATAGGGATGTTATTCCGAATTTAATAAATTTTAATGATGCTTAGACACAGCTTTGTTTTTTCAATTTTTAAGAGTCGAGAAAAAGCTAAAGATGACTCAAGTCCCCTTCGATTTTTAATGAGCCTGAAGTGACAAGT